>JAYXIM010042569.1:0-102410 GCA_037575425.1 Anastrepha fraterculus
GTTCATTTATACCAGTTGCTTCATCTATTCGCCATCTGCGAACGCTTGGCGAAAATAAGAGGCCTCATATTGTATAATGTTTCTGTTGCGTTCGTGAGTGGCGAGAAGAAGAATCATTATCTCCGGTTCATCTTCATTTAAACGCACATGTCCCAATCAGCAAAATCGTATTTTCATGCGACTAACTATGCCCGTGCCACATATACATATACATACAGCCCGACTGACATAGCTATAAATGTTTACCTGAGCGGCAGAATTAAGGGCGAAAATCGCTGATAAAATATAACAATGAACTATTTGCCGGCTCGTTTGTTACCAGAAGTGTTTTAGAACTGACCCAAAGGAATCACGCGCTTCCACGAAATCGGGATGGGGAAATCAGTTGCTAAGGCTAAAGAATACTACAGATATTGCAATGGTACACTGTAAGCAAAAATGTACAATATACATATATATATTTATTACAAATACTAGGAAATTTACACTAGCTACACATTTACATATGTATGCATATACAAGTAATAACAGGTTTACATACTCGTATAAACAATATATTAGTTTAAGGACTTTATAAAGTACATTTTTGTATAATACTCTGTTATTATTCAATCAAAATCCGCCAGCAGACCGGGATCAATTAAATTCAAATTCGCATAGACATATTGAAAGTCGAATTGCGGCATTTCACGCTCCTGCTCCTTAATCGAGCGTAAGCCAATATGCGGACGTAGGAAGCTGTCGGCTAAGGGGAACCAACGCAATTGTATATCCGGGTCGTGATTTTGCTTAGTGGCCTCCAGCATACGTTTCCGATGCTGCATATAAGTAATGCGAAAAATTTTTATTTTCTTCGCCACGTAGTCAGCGTCCAGGCCATAGCCCATAGCGGCGGCAATATCTTCAATAGCAGCAGTACGCATTTCGCGCGAACGATAATCTGGATCGTTGAGATCCCAAAGGCAGCGATGCGACCCATAGAGACGTAAAAATTTTACAGAGTGCTTGAGTGACCACTTACCTTCAAGCAGATCATCTTCCAGCCCATTCCAAATGAGTTTCATAGGTGGCTGGCTAAAGATTTGGTGATCCGCGAAAGAGCAGCTACTCATGCCATTACTGTTTTCGTTATTTGGAAGTGGTGGTGAACAAACACGGGACGCAGTTGGGGAAGAACATGCGCTTAAAGCAAGCGCATCAGTTGATTTATAAGCAGGCGCATCCAGAGCTGAATGATCCACAGGCTTAATTTTATTGTGAATAGTCTGTTTACCATCTATATCGCTTTCATTGGCATTTGCGTGCTCCATTCTTGTGTTCTCTATGTACTCCTGCACCATTGGCCACCATACAAAATTCGGTTTGTAATTGGTATCTTTCGTGATTTTTTCCATCTCTAACCTGTAAGTGGCAAAGAAAGTTTTTAAACGCTTTCGCAAGCGTTGCTTAGACAGCTGCATTATGCGAGAAATATCTTCTAAAGCATTTTCTTCTTGAAACGACTGCTGCTCAATCTTTTCTGTGTCGTTCAATGACAAGTGCCACAGTAACGGATAAGAGCGTAGTAGAAAAATAAACTGCAAGGACTCGTGCGTGGTCCATTTTCGTTGTTCAGCAAAAACACTTTCACTTTTAATTGGGGAGCTGACTTCAATTTCGGTTGGCGGGGACATCTCGTTCACTGGATAACTTTTATTTACCACTGTTTTCTGATTCTGAATAAAAAAGGTACTGTTAATACGAGTATAATGCGACTGGTAAAGGCATTTTTAATTTTTGTTCCACAAATGAAGGGACCTACAGTTTCAAGCCGATTCCGAACGGCATAAAAAATAATGAATAGCTTTTTCATGGCAGAAATACACTCGGAGGTTTAGCATTGCCTGCCGAGGGGAGACCGCTATTAAAAAATACTTTTTCTTTATTTTGATCTTTCACCGAGATTCGAACCTACGTTCTCTTTGAATTCCGAATGGTACCAATGCACCAACCCATCCGGCTATGGCGGCCGCCGTTCATTTGTGGAGCTCGGCCAAACGCCCGGTAAGGTTGTACGCGCCAATTATTTATATATTTTTAATTTTTATTAATAGTATGGAGTTACGATAGTCATTACCTCAACGGTCTCCTTTTTAATATACACCTCTTCATATTGAGAAAAATTGTTGATTTCTACTGTTAACAGCGCGTCGGGATCTATGGTAAACACCACCACATCTTCCAAATCCGAATTACTATCGGCATCCTATTACGTACATATATGTATGTATATGCGTATCACTTGTGAATGTATATTGACTTAAGGGAAAAATAATATCGAATAGTGTACCTCTTTCTTCCTGTTTCTCTCGGATCTAGGCACTTTCCTTAAGAATGAATCCGCTAAGGCGAACCACTTTAATTTAGTTTTAGCGCCTATCCCTTTACGTATGCGCTGCTTAATGCGCCGTTTTTCATAACGATAGGTTGCCCGGAGCACATTGATCTTTTGCAATACTTGCGCACATGTTCCACCATCGCCCATAGCCGCTGTGATATCCATAAGCGCAGCTTTACGCAGTTTCCGATTACGGTTGCCAGGATCGGAAGTGTCCCAGAGACATGTGTGAGCTGCGTAGAAACGCAGGAGACGGAAAAGCTGATTATTATTCCACTTATCATTGACAGCATCTAAGTTGAGTGGAAGCGGGGAGCCGCATGTATTCGTAAGCTAAGTGATAAGAAGAGATTAGTGAATAGATTTTCCCAGGCTGCTGGCATTAATTATATAACCTCCTGCTTACAATCAGCTGTTGCCATATGTTGGGCTTCATCCTCTTGGCGTGGCGTCCATGTTTTGGCTGTGCCACGAAAGGAATAGGTAGTCATTGTAACTGTAGTAATTAATATGTTTTGTTATGCATTGTGTAGCTCAAGACAATGAACACAATAAATACACGAAATTATTTTTCATATTTTTACCTGAAGAAATTACCAGCCAATCCTTTCACGTTTTCTGTGCTTAAAATAGTATTTACCTGATTGTACCCTTATTTTTCTTTTATCTATTTATTACAAGCTCACGAACCGCGGCGGTCAATTTAAAAACAAACAAATATGCAGTGTTGCCAGCTTCACAAATTATAACCCTATTCATGAATTAATAGCGGGATTGCCTTGCAGCCACATATCGGTTCTCTTTTGGTGGATTTTATCGCGCACACTTCAAGTGCGCATATACTGTGTAGTTAAATGGCGATCCATTCATATTTATTATTAGCCTACTGCGCAGTAAATGGCAACAAATACTAACCACTCAATAATGAATAATTAGTAAATGAAAATATTTATATTCAATGAAAACAATTTTTATTGGATTCAGCAATTTTGCATAGGGCACAAATTATCCCTATGCGATTGCATGGTATGGCATCACTGTTAGGCATCAAGAATAAGATGAAGCAAACAGAGCCCAAAACATTCTGTCAAAGTTGTTGCTGTTTTCAACTTTTGTACATAGGAAAAATTTTCCGCTTCTTGTAATAAAAGAATACTACACAAAAAACAAAGAAAATGTTAAAAACTTAAAACAGGTAAGAAACAACTAAATTTTCATCGGCTGTGGCTGAGTAGTAATGCAGAAGTTCCAAAACGTTAAATACGCATAGACAGCCACAAAGTAAACACGTCGTGAACTCCGCAGACTTGAAGTCGAAGAAAAAAGTTGAAATTTGCAAACACCTAGATTTTGAAGAAATAAGTTGGTCAGTGAAAAGTGTTGTGAAGGACAAGTTTCATTTGAATTATCAACGCAACGCCAACGCCTTAACGAAAGTGAGCAGCCGTGGCGATGGAAAATTTGCAAGGGCGCAGCGGTAGTAATGGTACTTTTTTCAAAAAGAATTCAGAGGCGGAAAAATTAGCTGCTGGGCGTTGTGGCACCTCGGCACATGTAGGCGCAGGCATTGGAGCAGCAAACAATTTCGCAGCAGTGCAGGATGACTGCAATTGCATTGGAAATGGCAGTGGCAGTGGTAGCTGGCTAACTTGTGGCCAACAACATATACAAAATAACAATAATAATAACTCAACAGAATCAAATGTTCAGGCCAAGTACAATGTTGGCATAACAACAACAGGGGTGGCAGCGGCTGCTAGCATTGCGACCGTTGCGTTGGCAATTTCGACAACAGATGCGTCATGTACCGGCATTGGAATTAAAAGTGAAGGTGGTGGTGGAATCGAAGATGACAGTACTGAAAGAAAGCCAGCTGGCGTACGCGCAGGCTTTGCCACGGCAGATAGCACTTGCAATGCAATGGCGGGTGCAACAGCCAAAAGCATTGGCGATCTAAAGGTTTGAAACTCTTTGCTTATATTTTTGAAACATATGTTGCCAAATTCAAAAGCTCACATGTAATTATATATACCTTTTTTTTGTAGCAAAATTGCGCTTCCTGCATTGCCCTTACTACGCCTATTCCGACACAGGATGCAATGGCAGCGGCGGCTGCTGATGTAATAACGCCCAGTGATTTCAATGCGTGCGCATTTGATGTTTTTTCAGCAGCAGCCGCCGCTGCGGCCACAGGAGTGGTATCCCGCAGTGCCTCACTCAACAACTCCACCGAGAATCTCAGCTACACCAGTGATAACTACTATGCGGATGACTTATTGCTGTTGGAAGGCGACGATGACATTGACGATGTAGATGTCGATGCGGAGGAGATTTCGCTCAACTCAGATGATTGTGTTTATGCATATCGTGGTGACGGTGCGGATTTTGATCTCGCTTTGGATGCCATTGCCGGACGCGGTCATGGCACTAGCAATACCTGTATGGCCGATGATGAAACAGACTTCCTTGAAATGGATTTCGAGCCAGATCCGTTGTCAGAGGTGGAGTACGGTTCGGTGGAAACGGCGCCTGGTCACGCAGACGCCTTCCTAATGCAACGCGATGCTTGCCATTTGAGTGGTCGTCATTCAGCGACACTGAGTCACTATACCAACGCTACAACTGGGGCGCAACGCTTGCTTTTCAGTTCACCAATCGATGACAGCTTGCCACCGCCACCAGCCAAGACACTTCAGTCACAACTACTTTTGAGCAAGAACTACGCACGCATCACCATGCATTTGGATCAAATTAAGGGAGAGAATGGCGACTGCAATGCTTACGAGCGCACACACAGTGACCGCACCTCAGCGCTGGGTATGGTCGATGACACAGTCGATGCGGTGCCCAAAACTGGTGTGATCAATGCGGCTCATTCGCTGCCCAATGCGTTGCTCTCGAATTTCGGGCGTAATGTACTACACACAAAGGAGGAGAGCAAGGCCAACCCCTTGAAAGTAACAGGTCTGTGACTAATGTTTTCTTAATTCACTAAGTATTTATATTTTTCAATGTTAATTTTAACAGGCGCCAAACCCAAACGCTATTCAACATTCTCTACATCCTCATCTACATCTTCCAAGAACTCTTCGAAATCTCGCAATTCGCTGCGCTCCACATATGCACCGACAACGCTCTCCAATAGCGCAAGCTTTGATGAGCGCAGTGCCAGCTGCACTGAATTTCGGTGCGCAGCGCCCAAGATGGGTGCCAGCACAGAAAATTGCATGCATGCGGAAACCGGCCTAGTCACCAACACAGCCACGACAACTAACGACTGCGACGATTCGAGTGCGAATGATGACACTTGCCTGGATTGCTTAGAGAAAGAATTTTTGGCCAATACCATTGGTAAGGCCGTGGATTTGAATGAGTGTCCCAGTTGCCGCAAACGCAGTAGCAGCAACATAGCGCTCTTCAAACGTGCCGCACAAACATCGACTGGCGCTACGCGTTGTCGTAGTGGTTCTCCATTGATCTTCAGAGATACCCGTGATGATTGCATTTTCGAAACCATAGGCGGTGATAACTTGCAGCCAAGAAATGTGGACTGGGCGACTTCGGCTTTCAGAGATATGCGCATGCTGAAGGACGATAGATGGCTGGGCGATAGTGTTAGCTGTGATGATAGTGGGCCGTGTGCTGGCAATAATAAACTGAAGCCGCGCGTGCGTACGCGTGTGCGTGCACGCACCTGTGACGCTGAGGAGTTGCAGCACTTGAAGAGCGAAGAAGAGGGAATAAACCAAAGACGGGCAACGAATGACATCAACAACGAGCATGTAAATATTTGCAAAACTGGGGGCGCTTGTTTAACTGTTAATAATCTTTTGTTATCTTGCTTGCAGCTGCTGAAGAACTTAGTACTGACTGAAAAGGAATTTGTCACAGTTGCCACTTTAAACTTAAGCGAGGAGTTGCTAGTGCAGGCACTGGTAAGAATAACCGAAAAACGGCGCTGAGTTTTGCGTGCCTTACGAATTTCTTCACTTCACTTTCAGGACAAACTTCATGTATCATACAATTTGGAGCTCATTAAATCCTACTTTTATTATGCCTCGAATGCTGCCAATACAACAGCAACAACGACAATGCCTTTAAAGTTGAAGATGCATAAAAACGTTAAAGAACTTAAAGATTTGAAACATTTACTAATGCATGAATCGAAGAAACATTGCAATCATCATAAGCTGAAATGTTTGATTGAATTTGCCACACGGCAGCAGGTGGACGTGCAATTTGAGCAGGTAAATATTTGGCGAATGTAGCCACAAACGCGGTTAATATACCGCAGGCAGGCAATGGCAAACCTCCGAGTGTATTTCTGCCATGAAAAAGCGCCTCATAAAAACCATTTGGCGTTCGAAGTCAGCTTACAACTGTAGGCCCCTCTGTTTGTGGAACAACGACAAGACGCACGCCACAAATAGGAGGATGGAGCTGTGCCAAACGCCTAACTAAAGTGTAGGCGCCAATTATTTACTTTATTTTTATACCTGCATTTACTTTTTCAAGGTTTCCGAGGAGACTTCAACAATACTGGTGCCCATCAGAGTCACCGACATACTGCAACATTGGGTGCGAACGAAAAATCTCGAGGTACTGAAGCATTTAGATAAGCGCTTTGCAGAGACAAATGTTTTGGGTAAGTTGTTATCGCCGTAAAAGTCACAAATTATTTGAAAATAAATAAATAAAGGTAAATTTGCATTATATTTACTGATAGCTTTTCGGTAATACAAGGGCTATCCAACATTTACGGTAGTAGTCAAAATCTCTCCCAAATACGGGATTACTTAATAAAAAATGGAGACAAAATACGTATCGTCTGGATTCCAAGTCACAAAGGCATTCTGGGAAATGAATCGGCAGATCTAACGGCCAAATACATGCACCCATCCCCAGTCTTTCTATTTACTCCACTTGTCTCTAAAGACCTTCAAGCCTACATAAACAGCTATCTCCTTCGACAAAAATATGCAGCCACCCAACCACCAGAGGGAGTCTCACTGGTTTCATACGCCGATGACTGCACGATAATGCCGTCAGGCAATGACATTGATGGCCTATGCACCAAAGTAAACGACTACCTCGCCCGCCTTTCTCGCTTCTTCACTGCGAGAAACCTAAAACTTTCTCCCACAAAGGAGGTCAAGCTGCAACTTCAGGTACACGTCGATGATACCCCAATACCGACGGTAAATAACCCCAGAATATTGGGAGTCACCTTTGACAGCTTGCTCTTCTTCTCCGCGCACACAACCGCTATTGCAACGAGAGTACAGAATCGCAACAAAGTCCTCAAGTCGCTCGCCGGCAGCACTTGGGGCAAAGACAAAGAAATGTTGCCGTCGAGTTTCAAAGCAATAGGCCGACCGGTTCTTAACTATGCTGCGCCTGTCTGGTCGCCCGGAACCAGTGATACGCTGTGGACGAAGCTCCAGACCTGCCAAAATACTGCTATTAGGACTGCGACAGGATGTCTCCTGATGTCCCCAATTCAACACCTGCATGACGAGGCTCACATGCTTCCTGTAAAGGAGCATAACAAAATGCTCGGCAAGCAGTTTCTGTGTCACCGTAGGCCTCACCCATGCAGGCACCTGCTTGAGCCTGAGCCACCTCCCAGGCACATCAGGAGACACTTCCTCAACTACATGGACGAGATGCAGGACAAAACAGACAGACCACTCCAGGATCACACAGTGTACAGACAGGCTTCCCCGAGAGTCCCGCGTAACCTTGGCACAATTACGTTCTGGATACTGTAGCAGGTTAAACTCCTACTTATCCAGAATCGACCCCGACATACTAAACATATGTCCGGCATGTGAAGGCACCCCGCACGACACTAACCACCTTTTCACATGCCCCATCAAACCCACTCATCTAACACCCCTCTCCCTCTGGACCCAACCCGTCGAAACAGCTAGTTTCCTGGGCCTACCGTTAGATGAGCTAGACGAAGACGGCCGGTGATTACACTACACTGACAGGGCGAAGATACTGCTACAACAACAAAAATATGCATCGTGGGCGCAATTCAGGCACCCGTATAAAGCTTTTAACCCAGAGTGTGAATAAGCAATATATGCATCAACATTATCAAGGAATCAAATTTCTGTATTCGTGCGTTTAAGGATCGGTCACTCGTTTCCTCCCACATGTCCTTTCTGTAACGATCAACTTAACCTTATACACATAATAGACATCTGTGCAAATTTAAATACTAAACGTGTACCTATCTTTGGTTCCAAAAACCCCTCGGAACTTTTGAAAAATACCAAAACAGAGAATGTCATTAAAATATATAACTGTATTAAGGTAATTTGCCTAATTGAAAGCTTGTAAAATTGACATTTATCCTATACCTTAAAACTTAAACATAACCTTATAATTACCAAGCACCGAAGGCCCAAGCAGCTAGTGAGCTCTTTTTTTTTTGTTTTTAAGTTAGTGTAATATTTTATATTATTCTAATAAATAATAATAATAATAATAATATTTTTCTTTTTTGTACAGGCAAAATTGCCAATATCATACGGCAGGCGCAGCAACGTTGCTCACAACGACGGGCACTGCCTGAATATATAATGATACCACAGTACTATCCTGCTGGAGTTTTAAGGCTTACAAGAAAATCTTAAATCTGCTACACTTCAAAACTGCGATTTGCATGGCTGTTTTATACATTACGTTCAAGCATAAAAACAAAAAACACAAACAAAAAAAATTATACTATGAGTTGTTTCATGCGCAAACGAAGGCAACAATAATCACACATAATCATACGCATATACAAATTGATGTTGTTATGCATAAACGAATGCAATATTAAAACTCAAACACAGAACTACGAGTATATAGAATTATTAATATCAAAATGAAGTAACAAAAACAAACGGAAGTAAACTTAATTATGTATTACTTACTAGTAATTATTAAACATATGACATATAAACGTCAAGTAATCTACCAACATAACGCAACTTACACAGATTAACTGATATGTTTGTATGTAGGCATAGCAAATATGGCAACACGATTGTTTAGCGTTTGTTCTGTTGAGGCAGCGTTTGCTCAAGCGCACTGCAAAACGTTGCATGTAAAATTAATTTATTCCTTTATCTATATATTATATATATTTACATATATATTATACACCATTATATTTATATACTCAAACTTTATATGTTGAAGCAAACAACAAAATATGATATAAATATATAATACAAATTAGTCGATAGCATTTAGGATGTTGTAATTTTGCACTCATTCACCTGCATCAAGCGAATATTAAATAGTTCACATTCATGCAGCTAAAGCATAAATTTATTGTAGTATGTGCGTAGCAGTGCATGCGCGCCCCTATATGGAAAGCAAGGAGCTCTTTCCCCAACCAAAATCTCTGCAGCACACAATTCGGCATTGCATAGTTCACTTAAATGTATGTATGTATGTATTTAGAGAGATGCAGTGTAGAAAATATGAATACCTAATACGTATGTACGATGGATAGCGTTAATTAGTGCGTTTAATGTTAAAGACCAACATTTTTGAAAATCACTGAATTTAATTTCTTTTTTATGTTTCTTGTTTTTTTTAATTTTTAATTTTTTTTTTAAGTATTCTAATGCGTTTGATATTTACGCGTTGGCGCTAAGGCATGACAACTTATAATAAAAATAAAAATGCATAGCTAAAAACATATACTTAAAAAGGCATAGCAAAGCAAGGCAAATAAATTACTATATACACAATCACATACATTCCTTCTAAAGTTTTTAATAAATTCACGCTTTAATCAAATCGTAGTTGGGAAAGTTAATTGTTTGCTGTAGATGAGTGAAAATCTTTGCCATCGAAAGGCCATACAAGCGTTGACTGAGATGTTTGCCACCCAAGGGACTTATCGCATGAAAAGTGTGGTTCGATATTTTGTATTTCTCTTTGTAATTCCCCCAAAGTTCCCTCCTTTCATAAATAGAATGCTTTTATACCGTGGAAAAAATTTTCTTGGATGGTTGGTTGGTTGAAGTGGTGATTCACCAAGAATCCAATTAGTGCCTCCGCGCCCTTTTGTTGCCATACAGGGTTTGATAGAAAAGTAATGAGCCTTCACGCGCGGAGCGTCTGCCAAGCGATCAACCGAATCGGCTGGTGGGGGAAAATGATTGTTGGACCTTCCTCTTCCACTAGAAACCGGTCCCAGTTCGCTGGCAACAGCGGGGCAGTCAACATAGCTCCGCGCGTGAAAGCTGTTTTAAAAGTGTGTTAGGATTTTGCAGTGGCGAAAATGCAGCGATCGTTGGAGCTACGTTACTCGATCGAATCCACACGGAATTTGTACCTCCAGGAAGCACTGTAAACGCGGCATTTTACAAAGAAGTGCTCCTTCGGCTGAAAAACCGCTTCGCCCGGGTTCGGCCCGACCTCGTCAACAATTGGACCTCTCATCACGACAATGCGCCGGCGCACACCGCCTTCCTCTGCACCTCTGCATTGGCCAAGATGGGGGTTCCGGTGCTTCCCCACCCTCCCTACAGCCCAGACCTGTCCCCTCCGGAGTTCTTCTTGTTCCCGCGCCTGAAAAGAAAGCTGAAGGAGAGGCATTTCGACTCCATCGAGGCGATCCAAAAAATTGTGCCAACCGAATTGAACGTGACTCCGGCGGATGAGTTTAAAAAATGTTTCCTGCAGTGGAAGCACCGCTACCAACGGTGTATTGACGCTCAAGGATAAGCCAAAAGGTTTAATAAAACTGCTTAAAAAAATAAGGCTCATTACTTTTCAATCAAACCCTGTATATTCTATTTGTCTCAAGAACGTATACTATTTTTGAACTAATTCGTTTCGAAGCTTTGTGAAACCGAAATATTCAATATTTATTCATCAAAGATCGAGTTTTCCGCTAGAAATTTATCGATTTTGTTATTATAAACTATATAATACTTTAAACCCATTTTTAACTAAAACCGATTTTTTAACTAATACCGGCAGGTCTCCATTGTGAATGCTCCCTTTTTTACGCTACCCAAACAAATACACAAAACAATCAAATTTTACCCTTCAAATTTTTTTAAAATTTGACTATCGCCAAAGAAATAATGTAAACTTCAAAAACACACATTTTGTTGTTTTCTACTGCGAATACACAGGCGATGGAACCGAGTCGCACACGAGTTTGCATTTGCTATTTGATATCGACATTCCTAATTACCTTCTTCATCTACATACTAGTTTCGAGCAATTTGGAAAACAATCGAAAACTCAGCCGACTGCGTGAAGATGTGGATGAGATTGCGGTGAGTGTTTAATTGTGAGAACCACTGTAAAAATAATGACCTTCCTACCGCTTCTTCCTCTCTACCTCCTGCCCCTTAGCATGTTGTGCTGCATACTGTGCCAGGACAGGGTGACACAAAGCATTTAAATGAAATCGTTGATGGCATTTTGAAGAAACGGCTTGCCGGTATCTGGGATGATTTGTATGCGATGAAAAAACAGTTACGACTCAGCGAGTGTATGGGACGTTCAACGGGGTCTGCACAGAGCACGGCCGAGGGTGGTGAGGGTGCGCTAATGGAACGTTCAATGCCAGCACGTGTCAACTATGCGGCGGAGGAGTTGGGCGCAAAGGTGCTAGATGTGAAAGCGGAGCCGATTGATGGTGGAAATGTGGTGAGAACGGCGCTGGGGTTAAAATACAGCGCGAATCCGCCCATAAATATGTTAAAGCCAGGCATGGAGCCAGGTAATTGCTTCGCTTTCAAGCGCGTCAATGCGGTAGTCACCATTAAATTGGCGCAGGCGGTATGCAATACGAGTTCCGTGTGTATGTGTAACTAATGGTGATTAAAATATTTTTAATTCACACGCAGATATATGTGGAGAGTTTTGAGTTGGAGCACCTTTGCAAAGGGAATGCGCCCAACAATGACACAACGAGTGCGCCGAAGGACTTTGAAGTTTATGTGAGTTTTGTTTTTGTAAAAATAAGTAATTTTGAAGAATATCTGCTACGAAAAATATTGCTTCTACAAAGAAAGGTGAATTTTTAAAGTTAGTCAGATCGATGTGTTTTGTGGTTGTGGCCTAAAAGTATGCAGCGAGATTTAGAAAATAACGGATTTCGCAAGAATTACACGCAAAAATAGTTTTGCCGAAATAATTTCATATCAAATTATTTAATGCTTTTAAATTTTTACAGGGCATCATGGCCACTTCCTGGAAGGAGTTCAAAATGGGAGAATATACTTATACAAATCAACAACCGCTTACGCAAAATTTCGCAGTGAAGTGTGAGAATAAATATCTTTATATGCGTTTCAAGTTCAAGTCGAATCATGGACATCTGGAATACACCTGCGTTTATCGGTTAGCGATTTTTATGGGCAAATGAAAGAGAAAATATTTTACTAATTACTCTCACTGTGCTTTTCTCCTTGCAGCGTGGCAGTCTATGGTCGTAGTCAGAAGTAAAGAGGGCGCTTTGGGTCTCCTATTTAGTGCGTATTTTTTCGAGGACGCTGCTGGGTAGGCATTTTATTGTGTATATCGTGCATTTTGTACATAACGGTGTATTTATTAAATGGATTTTTTTTTATAACTGAGGTATTGTATTTGTTATAAAAAATTTACACCGCATCAGCTTTCATTTATGTTTTATGTTATTATTTTTATATAATTGCAGAAAAACCTTTACTCAAAAATTGTTTACATAAGTGCCATGTGAATTGTATTTGTAATAGTTTTTTTAATTTATTCTGTTAAAATATATTAAATGATGATTTTAATTTAATAATGATTTATCGAGGCATGGCATGAAATAAAAGTGCTTTATGTTTACCCAAGTTAACTTACCAGAAATTTCGAGAGGGCCTCTTTCCAAAATTATCGATCTAAAACAAAGCCACACTAACCTAACTTTGGGTTTTTAGAAAGCTTCGGTGTATTGTTGCTTATAAAAAATAATATAAGAATTTTGCAAAATCTTGCTGTATTATTTTCTGAGGCGTTTACTTTCATTGTTATTATGACTCCGATCAGATTTTCTGGGCTCAAGTATTTTGCTTCTGAGTCGTTGGAATGGAAAGGAGGTATTCGATTTTGCTCGGAATTGCAAAAATCAACACGAATTCAGACAAAAAACAGTAACGATTAACTTTTCAATTGGAATTGGGATGCAGAACAGGCCTGAGTGTTACTTTTGGAAAAACGTTGGTTAGCTGATGGGTTAACAATTGTGTAGCATCAAGGTTAAACTATAACAAAGGGTGATCAGATTGGAGGTACTTTATCCAATAAGGGTTTTTGATAGATCACACGTGACTACTGTCAAACTGTTATAAATGTATAATTTTTTGAGTATTCATTGCCATATTGCACAATTGCCATATTTTGGGCTGAGGAGCAACCCGAAAGCATTCAAGAACAGCCATTACATCCATTGAAAACAACCGTTTGGTGGGTTGGGTGAATCATCGGACCATATTTCTTCAAAGACGTGGCTGGCGCGAATGTAACAGTGAATGGCGAACGCTATCGCGCCATAATAAACGACTTTTTGATGTCGGAAAACGAAGACCGTGATCTGTAGTCTTCACACTTGGATCCAAAAAGACGCTAAAATACGCTACTTGCCATACAGCCTGTGAAAGAATGGATTTACTGCGTCGATGTTTCGCTGAGCAATTTATCTCTCGTCTCGGACCAGTGGATTGACCACTAAGATCGTGTGATATCACATTTTTGGACTTTTATTTGTGAGGGTATGTAAAGTCGGAGGCTTTGTAGATATAGCAGCTTGGATTGAGCCATTGGAAGCCCACATTACTAAAGTTATTCACAAGATACCGACTGAAGTTCCCCAGCGAGTCATTCAAATTTGCTGTTTACGAATGGCCGAATTACGGCGCCAACATTTGAAAGGGATTATTTAAAAAAAAATGTTCTACACAAAAATAATAAAGATTGCCCAAGCAACTAGAATTTTCGTTGTTTTATTTGAATTTAAAATCCGATACTTCTAAATTGATCACCCTTTACAATAAAACAGTTTACCTTTGCTCAACTTTTCTAAACAGCTTTAGCGCTCCGAAGTCTATCGGTTGCAGAGTTTCATAATCAGTTCATTGGGGTTCCCTATTCTGCCGGTATTTCGCCTCTATCGGAATAACTTGACTTATCAATATACAAAAAGCTATGTTTAAGACTTGAACGCCAAACAAGTCTAGAAGTCGGCAAATAATCTCGTCTTAAGGGGGTATTCTGGTCTAGAGCCCTACATTTTGGGTATTTTTCAAACTAGGATAAAAGAAAAATTAAAAACATTTTTACTATCCATTTTTTTATATAATTTTTATTGATGTTTAAGGTATATAAAAAAAATTTAAAAAAAAAAAAGTCAAAAATTCATCCAGTGACAGGTCGGTGAAGTAGGGGTTGCTAGCCAAATAGTGCTCCCTGGTTGACATGATTCCAACCCTTGTAGTGATCTAAATCGAACAAACAAAGAAAATTCCTAATTAGTAAAGATGTCGCTACATCTTGAGCCTCGGCCGAAAAAAAAAATAAAAATTCACAAAATGGCGCCTACTTGAAAAAAAAAAATTTTTTTTTACCTCTGTTTTTTGACCTTTACGAATTTTTGAAAAATACTTCAAATTAAAATTTTTCAAAATCCAATGCTCCAGTGATAAAGAGATGTATGAAAAAGATTCTCACCAAATTTCAAAGGGATCGGTCAGATAGAACTTCAGATATCGTGTCAACCACCTCAGCAAAAGGAGTTTTGAGAAAAACGCGTTTGAATTTCGCCGTCCGCTCAAACCAGTCTAGCTGTCGCGTCACTAAAATAGTTGTAATTTCGAAAATAATTCGAATTTTGCAAAATCCTTTTAGGGAGATATTTTTGAATACCTAGACTATCGAATTTTGAAAAAAAAAAAATTTCGATTTTTTCAAATTTCTAGACTAGAATACCCCCTTAAGCAATTTTCCAACACTTGAATTGTACATAAAATAGTGGGAAGTGTTCCAGTAGAAGCAAATATGCAAAGGCGTTACCCTGCAGGAAATCCATTAATACCGAATTACTTATAGGGATTTACATTGCCATGGCAACCGGCTCTACGTTACTGGAATGACTCGGGGTTTTCCCGACCAAGTGCTGCCGCCCCACTAAACTAGCCCTGTCTAGTGTACCATATCCCACAACAACAACAACAACAACTTATAGGGAAATTGTATTCATGAGTAGTTCGCGTTCCTTCTCTGTTAATGTTAGAAGCTGATGCATTTTGCATGACAGTGCTTTAGAAAAAATCAGTTCTCTAGTAGATCGATTTTTCGATAGCACTGAGTTCGGCTACTCAATTCGGTAGATTAGATCTTAAACATTTCGATTTCGTTAAGTTCTTCGAATAATGTCAGTGAGAAAGAAAACTGTGTTCTAGCTCACAGCGTACCACTGTTTGGATAGCTGAAAGGGTGTAGCATCGGTCAATATGCGCCACGTTTAGTTCTTCGCAGAGGCGAAAAAGCTTTAATATTTTTAAAATCTGATTTTAATTTTTTTGTACCTAAAGTGGTTAAATATACTAACTTGTAATATGTAAAATTTGTGATTTACATTTTTTTAAATGCAAACTTGTGTCAGTAATTTACTTTTATTATATTTGAGAAAACCACATAGGGAATTTTCCAGCACCAGACAAAATCAGTACCACGATAGTAATCATGTCACGGCGCTAAGTTCACTGTCTCATTGATGCCACTACTCACAATACAATATTAAAGTGGTTCTCCCTTCTGAACCAGGAAATTTTTTTTTACTACTTCACATATTTCCTGCAGGGACCTATTTACATACGTATATGTGTATAAAAATGGTGGTAGTAGCAGCTGTTCGCTCTGAAAAACCGCTATTCCAAACAAATGATAGGTGTACTATTATTGGTATGTGGGTGCGTAGATATGTATATATTATAAGAATAATCAATTGTTTATATCGCATATGTATATGTGTGCATAAGCACAAGTATTTTGGTGAGAAGCAGACAATAGAAAGTGGGCAACGTCGAAAGTTATGAGTGCGAATGCTGAGTGTATTTATATTATTTAAAGTAGAGAAGAGAGCATTTACAACAAATACATACCTATGCATTTTTGTTTTTAGAGGCGTATAAAGTTATAAGCGAATAACAGGAATTTTAGAGTTGAAATAATTTGATTATTTTTTAAAAGTATGTACATACCTACGAGTATATTTAAATCCCTTTTGATGCTCTGTGAGAATTTGAACAACGAAGAGAGTGAGAGAGCAAATAATAAGATCTGGCGCTCAAAATGTGCATAAAAGTGGTAACAGTTTGATGTTTTTCAATGCAGATACACAGCCAAACATAAGCACTTATGTGTGTGGATATATACACATCCCAATAAAAAATATTTATGTATGAGATGCATGTATATATGGGAGAGGCGTCAAAAATGTAGGGGTTTCAATCAATGAAGACCCACTTGAGCAGCTTGTTTGCTCACGGTTTGTGACATTTGCTTTCTATTAGGAGAACAACACGGACGCATAAAATTATAGAACGAAAACAGCACAATTTTGTAGCTACTTTGAAGCACTCTTCACAAGTAGAATGCAGAATTGAATTTTTTTATGATTTTTCCGGAAACGTTCACTAGTAGTGGTAAAACAGAAAATATACAAAATTACAAGTACAAAGTGGTCGTGGCAAAGTGTTTTGTATTTCGCGTTTGAAAGCGAAAGAGGCAGATACATAAAAATAAAAAATAAAATCAGAAAAGCGTTAAAAGTAAATGCACACACACATACATAAGTACATAAGTTAATAGTCAAAGAACACCTTCGTTTATTGTGTAATGTCTGCGAACTCCAACAAAACTGGTTGAGAAAACTACCAAGTTGAAGGGTTAGCACTAATTTTCCAGCAGCATTAAAAAAAACAAATGAAGTAAATACAAAATATAAAATAAAATAAACAACGACGTCTGAACTAGACCAACCAGCAAGTAAACACCAATTAGCGGAAATCGATTCTGCCTTTGTGAATTTGTAGAGATTTCTTAGCCAGTTGGTCTAACTGTCGGTCGTTCGCCTTGTGTGGCATTCGCTTCGCTACATAAGCAGCAGATAGTCAGTTGGTCGCTCGCTGGGTCGGTCGTTGGCGTGTGGAGGCTCTAAACCAGCCACTAATTTGTCTTTTGTTCATTTTCATTTCCCTATCAATTTTTACTTATGAAAAACTCGCTCACTACAAAAAATTACCTACACTTCTCTTTGTAATCAGTAATTGGTGACAAAATAAACTGTGTCGACGAAAAGTGGAAAAGCTGAAAGCACAACAAATTCTACAAAAAAAAGTGACGCCAGTCAAAGAAGCTAAGAAAATACAATAAAAGTGAATATAAGACTACTTATACACATTAAAAGACAACAGCAGTAAAAACCCAAACAACGAAGCAAATATTGGTGGCATAAAAGTATAAAAGAAGAAGCAGCAGAAGCTAGGCGCATTTCTTGCTCACGAGTTTTCTTGTAACAACAGTGGAGAAGAGCATTTAACAATGGTGCAGAAATTCCAGTCGCCCGTTAGGGTCTACAAACACCCATTCGAGTTGGTTATGAAGGTGAGTACAGCAAATAAGGTGGTGCCATTAGTTTTAAGGTAGTCTGACGTTATTGATGATGCTCATGTAATAATAATTGTTTACTTTACACAATTTCTACTTTGGAGAACAGTAAAGTGCTGTTTCATGCCCAACACCCAATTATGCGAATAATAGGTTTTGCAATATTAAAATATTTTTGTTGCGTAAGGGTAAAGTAACTTTAGTCTAATAAATTGCGTAAATATTTTCGTTAGAGTTTTTATCGCTTTGGAATATTACAATATACTCTTTCAAGTACCTCCTATGCGAATTTCGTATGTGAAAAAATGGAATAAAATTACCTTAAATTTAATTGAAAACAACAATAAAGTAATAAAATAAAGCAAATGCTTAAAACTTTGTGGAATATAAACAATTATCCATGACCGATTCACATTATTTATGAATTGTATCAACAATGTTTTGATATAAAAAACCTGTGTATGAAAATATCACTGTTCTTATCGATGCTTGGACTTAAAAAAAAATCTTTTTATTAGTGTCCCTAAATCGTTTATCTGAAGAACCCTGTTACCCTTGTTTTTTTGCACAATCAATGTTGATAATTTTATTAGCAACAAATATGATATTATAACAACGAAAACACAAAAAATCAAAACCAAAACAAAAAATAATAATAAAATTATCAAACAAAATTAGTACTGCAGTTATTAAGTAGATTAATTTCAATTCCGCTTTGTTTTTTGTTAATTTTTTTGACGGTTTTAACTCAGAATGTCGATAGTCGAGGAATGACCCACATTTATATCCGGCCAAGGATTGTCACTCCAGCAGTATTCTCCAAACATTTAGGAGGAATGTTAATGTTTTTACAATAACAACATTTACAAATACAGAGAGCATATATTAGGAAAAAACCAACAAAAATTACCGAGCCAAATTTGTATTCTCTTAATTTTTTGTTTTTGTTTTGCAACCAAGCAGTTTTAACTGAGAAAAACAAAAAGCGAAAGCCACTGAAATAGTTAGTTTAAATGTTTTATACAAAATAAAGTACATATTTTAATAAACACTTTATATTTTGAATTAATAAACTTTTTAAAAACCTTACAAAAATCAGTACATTACATTTCTATTACAATTTCAAAAACTGTAATCAGATTTTTTAAATCTTTTTCATATATAAGTATGTAACATATAAAGAAAACTGTCGAAATTACAGAGACATATCGCTACTGAACTCAGGGTACAAGGTCTTCACAAATATACTATTTATATTTGAGGCTGAGTGAATGTGCTGAAGAAATACTAGATGATTACTAAGCAGGCTTTAGAGCCAACTGGTCGACGATCGTCACGCAAACCTTTGAATACGACATTGATATTCACTGCCTATTTATCGATTTTCAGCAGGCATTTGATAGCATAGACCGAAGTAAAATAAAATACTCGTTGCAGTCTATAGGCATCCCAACAAAGCTAATTGAACTTGTTATTATGACCCTTACAAATACGACAGCAAAAGTTATAGAGCAAGGTGAATGTATGGAACCGTTCTCTATTGCCTCAGGAGTTAAACAAGGAGATGCCCTTTTAAAACTGATATTTAACCTGGTGCTACATGCAATACTAAACGAAATAAACCCGAATGGAAGCATCTGCCACAAGCCATTCTAAATGTGTGCCTATCCAGATGATATACTAATAAGGGCAAAAACTAAAAACGAGCTGCAGGCTGCGTTCTAGATGGACTGATAATCAATGCAGGAAAAACTAAATATATGGGCCGATCAAGATCAAACATTGTATCCAATGATCTGGAGTGCAGCGCATACACATTCCACTTACTTGGGTATTACATTATCAGCCAACCAAGACATGTCGGTATCAATCAATGACAGAATACGGGCAACTAACAAAGCATAGAATGCTCATCTAAAATTACTCAGATCTAAAATATTATCGCGTGAGCAAAAATTCAGAATGTAGAAAGCACTGATGCGACCTGTGCTTATATTATGGCTGTGAACTATGGACGCTGAAAGTTAACGGTATTGTCTCGCTAATGTGCCCTGAAAGAAGAGTGATTCGAAAGATCTATGGTCCGCTTAGGCTGGCAGATAGCATTTATCGCCTTAGGCACAATGCCAAACTAGAGGACATAGTTAAGAAAGAAACTATATCAAGATTTATTAAGTCTCAACGATTCAGATGGCTGGGACATGTGGCTAGAATGCCAAGGCAGCGATCAACGAGAAAGGCACTAGATCTTCGCCCAATTGGGACGCCCGAGGAAAATGTGGATAGAAGATGTGGAAGCTGGTCTTAGGAAAATACGCGTGCAATGTTGGAGGGAAGTGGTTGTAAATCGTGATAGATGGCAAGAAGCTGTGAAGGAAGCAATGGTTTACGAAGGACTGTGACGCTAAGAAGAAGAAGATTTTTTTTTGGTGGGTGAGGTAGGGTTCAAAATGCCTTCGCACTTACAGCGACCGTCGTCTACTGCGTCGTGTGGTGTGGCCACTAAAACAGTCCCTCATCCTCTCCTGGGGAGACTCCCCTCCCGGAACTGCTTTGTGCATTATTTCGGGAGGGCCCAGAACGGTGTCCATGAAAAGGACCAATTCTATTCACCCACGTCTGGGTCCACCATATTTGTAGCCAGCATTCATGCTATAGGCTCGCCTTCTTGTGTCTCTATCTGCGGGGCTTCATGTTGTCGGCTTATCTTCTAGTCAGGTATATTAGCATGTCGGTTAGGCATCTCTGTCCATGTCAAGTTTTTTGGGACGTAGGAATCGCTCTATATACGTGCGAATAATTTGCCAATTTTCTGCGCTTTCTACCATTTCATCAGTAATGTTGTCAGCTTTTAAGGGGCCTAGTCTGCCTTCGACAGCTTTGCGATCTAGTTTCCATCTCTCACATTTGAAGAAAGTGTGATCTGCGTCGTCAATAAGTGCATCTCCGTAGATGCATTTAGTGGTTTCTGACTTGCCTATTATGTTAAGCTATTTGTAAAAGTATCCATGTCCAGATAGCATCTGTGTAGTATAATAGTTTACCTCGCCGAACTGTCTGTTATACCATTTGCCTAGATTTGGTATAAGTCTCTTCGTCCATCGGCCTTTCGTCTCTGACTCCCATCGCTCTTGCCATATATGCAGTGTATGTGCTCTAATTTGCTGCTTTGCGCTCGTTTTGGTGCGGGCGCGTGTGTGGTCTCCTAATGCCTTATTAGACGTTTTAAGTCAGTTTTTTCCATAACGTCAAAATACAGAGCCGGTTCCTTATGAACACTTTTCGCGACACAATCAGCGAACTCATTGCCTTTAATTCCGCAGTGACCTGGTATCCACATCAATTTAATTTTGTTTATTTGCTTGACAAGTAAATCTCTAACACGAGTTACTACGACACTGTTATTGTTGAAATTTCTTACGGCATCGCTGGCAGATTGACTGTCAGTACAAATGCAAAATTTACCTTTCTTTTTGGAGGCTATTAGAGTGGCTTGATATATAGCAAAGATTTCACTAGTAAATGGTGAGCAGTGATTGTGCATCAAACCTTTTTTCAGAACTAGTAGATCCTCAGATAAAACCGCAAAAGAGGTTGAGAAGTTAGTTTTGGAGCCATCGGTAAATATGAATTTGAAAGATTTTTGATTTAACTCTCGTTTGTGCTCAAGGAAAATTTGTCGGTAGATAAGACCACAAGTGTTTTCCTTTCGATAACCTTGAAAGCAATTAACAAATGACGAGTTCGAAAGAAGCCAAGGCGGACACTTAATGCGGGTTTGACGAGTAGGTTTAAAATGGATGCTACTCAAGAGATACAATTTGCCTCCTTTGCCTTTGCGTCAAGCGTGCCATTTTTAGAATCGAACACAAAATTTTCTCGCCGGATTACTCTTATTTTAGAGTCGAGCACGAAAAAGTGGAGAGCAATAAGAAGCAATATTTTTTGGGAGAAACGAAATCACACTTAGCTGTCAACTGGTTATACTTGTATACACTTTGTTCTATAAGTGCCACATAAATAACGCTGTTGGAAACTACTGGCGAGATTTGAAGTTGAGTGTTCGATTAATTAAGGCAATCACCTTTACCATTCTTGTTGTTATTGAAATGTACTTAAATTGAAAAGGTGCTCATTTTGACCATATTTTCATGTGTTGCTTGTGGCCGGTAAAGTCAGTTCCAGTTCATTGGAATTGCTAGACAGAAGCTCATTGCTTATGATATGAAATATTTCAAAAGCGTGTTACGAAAAAAAACAAAAAAAAGGCAATTATGTAAAACAAAAAATATTTCCATGGCTAGCGTATTGATAATTCAGATATCAGACTGCCAAAATCTAGGAAGGAAATTTTTATAGCACTCGGTAAAGGCGTGAACAAAAATGGAACACTGTGCAAAATGAAAACAACTCATTATTGGGATATTTTCATAAGTGCTTAGATGTTATTTACAGCTCTTGGCAACAGCAAAGTTTGCTTGTCTCGCAGCCAATTTTGTTGTGAATAATTAGCATCTTTTCACAGCGTACACAGAAAAATATTATATAGCCGTAAATATGTAATTATGTTTGCATGTACAAAGTAGGCGTCCAAGTGCAACAAATTTTACATAGCAAAAATGTCACAGGATCGTATAAGACTTTGCAAAACAAATGGAAGACGAACGACAGCCAAGTGAGCGCGGAAAATAAATATTTCATACGAATAGCTTTTTCATTTTTGTTGTTCAAAGGGTGTTAAATAAAAATGTGAATAGAAGCAGACTTGCATATTAAATGTTTGCCAGCAGGCCGAGAGGGCACTTATTTTTCACATAATTATTAACAAAACAATTGTGAAGGTAATTTGTATATCCGGTTTCGAAGGCAGTTACTTTCAAAGCGCGGAAAATGAATGGAGCGCACGTTTAGGCATTCCCTATTGAATTGTCTCCACGTGCAGTCTGCGTTTCGCCAACAATTCATAGTCGCACTTTATTATCTGTATCTAACGTCTTCTTGTGCATTATCCACAAGCACATACATACATATGTATGTATGCATGTATGTGTGAGCTATTAATTCAAGTGGTTTGAGCGGAAAAGCTATTATTTTAAATTATATTTTGCTTGCATAAGACTGGCGATTCGCTACAGAAAAACTTCATTTAATTTCTTTTTGAGCACTCGTATCTCAATTTTATGATTTGTTTGATGAAAAGTTGACGAAAGACATAATAAATGTAGTGTACACACACATGAACAAATATAAAAATATTTAAAGATGCTTGTTTAAGAGAATGGCAACTATTATTTAATTTATCATTAAAATGACACTTACTTTTTGCAAAAATGGAAAAATGCAAACAGGCAGACAGGCATATGCACATACGTACCTACGAACCATTTAAGCTTTTGAAATCGTTTTCAATTTATAAATGTTTTTACAAAAAAATACATTAACAATGCCATCAAAACTCACCGGGTGGGCTGGTATGCGAATGCGCCAGTCATAAACACTCATCAATAGAGCAGACCTTCAGCCATAATCACTCTCGTATTGTATGAAAGACGGGTGCAGCAGTCTTTTGGCAAGCGCAATAAATCGGTTTTGACAAAATTAAATGGAATGTACAATATTTCTTTTCTTGTTATTGTTGTTGTTATATAGTAAGACATGCATAATAGAATATAGAGACTTAAAAGCTAATAATGGAAAATTTCTAAAGTGAGAAATGTAGAGCTGTATGCATATTTCCATTCGAATGTATGTATGTCTGTATGAATGAAGGGCCTTTTCCTGCATTTTTTCGCTCTTTAACTTAAGTATGAAGACACATTTTATGACTTTAACGAGTATGACAAAGAATTAATGTACTTCACTATATAATTCTCAAATATTCACCAACTTTAGCTAAAAGTAAAAAGATTAAGTTGGGGAAAGTGCTTCTACTTTGAGTAGAGTATTTCAAATAGGCCCTTATATCTTTAAAGACTCGAACATGCTAAGGAAATCCATTAATAAATAATAAGTCAGACTTTGTCCATAGTGGGCAGCATCAAAAGTGATTAAAGCGGTCGGTTCTACGTAACCGGAATGACCCGGATTAATATCCTGCCAAGGACTATCATTTCAGCAGTAGAAATACAAGTAAAAACCCGGATTAATATCCTGCCAAGGACTGTCACTTCAGCAGCAGAAATACAAGTGAAAACACTTTTCTTCCTATTGAGATTGACAGGCACCTTGGTGTATGATGCTGTGAGCTCTTGGTCCTTTTGCTTTTTTCTTTTTTTGTTTTTTTGTGGGAGGGGAGAATAAAAATGTTAGAAACATTCAATTGATGCCGTCGCGTCAATGATATGTGGAGCACGCTCCCACTAAAACAGATCTCACCTCTTCGGCTGAGCTTCCACCCCGGGAGCGCATTTGCACTACATCGAGGGAGGAGCCGTGATTGTGGATAACAACCACAAAAGAAACGTGCGTCCAGGCTCTCTACCTACGACGTATGGAGGTTATACATCGGTGATAGTCGCCATTACTCCATTAAGAAGTAAATGGAACTGTGCATTACCGTCTTGTCTGCGTATGATTTGGTCGTGAGTCATTGACTCAAGCGTCCGTAATTGTTCTCGGTATGTCTGAGTCGACCTCCTCTGGAACACTGTTTCATGTTAGCTTTAGCACTTGTCGGAAAGTTCGGTATGATCAGACGCGGTACAGGGCGTTAATATTATTTTGCTCTAGCTGCCGGTACTGAAACAGCTCTATTGTTCGGCTTTCTGCGTCCTGCTTGTGTAGCGTACGCAATACTTGCTTGGAAAACTTACATGCAGATATGTAACCTTTCTTAAGAACCTCAAAAAAAGGTTGAAGCCTATTATTGAAGAAGATATTAAAAAAAGTGCGTGGAGCGTAGTACACATAACAGAAGTGAAACTTTTAAAGCAGACAAAGGAAGAGGAAGAGACCCGAGAGAGAATGAGAGAGAGAGAGAGAGAGAGAGAGAGAAAGAATACAAATAGACAAAATTTACAAAAATTTACGGAGAAGGGTCGACTGGTGTAGGTAAATGCTGGACACAAACCGTGGCAACAACGCGCCCTACTCCGAACGTTTATCACCCGCACAAACGCCGCGATTACAGGACCGCAGCAGCGGCACAAATTACCGCGAGGCAATACCAATAAATCCGACGCCGGAATGGATAGCATTTTATAGTATGCACAAGCACTACCCAGGAATAGGAAATAAGCGCCAAAAAGTAGGCACCAAAAACAACGCAAAAAAAATTAGGACCAAAAAATGCCCCAAACATTAGGCACCAAGAAAATATAACGCCAAAAAGTAGGCACCAAAAAGATATTTTCTACAAGTTTGCACCAACAAACAAGCGCCAAAAAGTAGGTTGTGTTATTTATCATTAGAAATTAGCAAGCACAAGGAAAAACTCAGGAAAAATAGCCTAAAGTGTATCTAAGACATATATGTAAGGTAAAGCTCTCTCTCTTTTGCCTCTACGTTATATCTTTTTTCTCTCTCACGGAACGAAAATGCCCAAAACGTTGCATGGCCTTGAAATTTGATTCTCCATTCTCGCTCGTCCATCAACGCCTTAGAAGTTTCACTTCAAAGAAGCACTCCTACCACGTAGAGACACAAAAAGTAATACAACTTTATCTTCCGGATGACATAGCCATAGTAGTGACAGGCAAATATGTACCTAAACACCGTGAGCGACATAATGAATAATACACTCGCAGCAGTGCACCAGTGGACAACACAGGCAGGCCTAGGGATAAATGCCGATAAAACGGATATAATACTTTTTACTAGAAGGTACAAGATCCCCTATTGGCAACCCCCGAAGCTAAACGACGTGGAACTAACTCTTAAAAACCACACAAAGTACCTTGGAGTAATTTAGGATAGTAAACTATCATGGAAGTACAATATATTAGAGAGGAAGAAAAAGGCCAGCAACGCACTATACGCAAGTAAAAAGATGCTGGGAGTTACATGGGGTATATGTCCTGCTATAATGTATTTGTGCTACTCAGCCATAGTAAAGCCAATATTATTATACGGTGCTCTGGTGTGGTGGACCAAAAGAAAACCAACATATAAAAAGCCAATGGAAAGTATTCAACGTCTTGGTGCACTTTGCACAAAGAATAAATCCGCCATAAGACTCAGCGCTACAGGAGAATTTACCTGTAAAACATTCGGACATAGCTCAATAGGCATTAGCTATAGGGTCCAAACGGGCTATATGACTCCGAAATGCAATTGGGTGAAGAAATTCCGAACAACAATAGAAGAATATAGGTGGAAAAAAGGAATGAAACCTAACCCAAATACTCTTAATATATTTACCGATGGCTCGAAAATGGTAGACGGAGTAGGAGCAGGGATCTATTGCGCAGAGCTAGGCATCAGGCAGCCATTTAAGCTCCCTGACCACTGTAGTATCTTTCAAGTAGAAGTCTTTGCGGTAGGATATATGTAGCAGAAATAGCAATCGCAAACACATCAAGCAACTCCAAAATAAATATATACGTTGATAGCCAAGCTGCGATAAAGGCAATAAACTCATGAAATTTCATCTAAAAATGTTCTAATAAGCAGGGAAGCCATGGAGAGATTAGCCGCAGACAGACGGTTGCATATATATTGTGTACACGGACATAAGGGTATTGCAGGAAACGAAATTGTAGATGAGATTACCAAAAGCGCTGTTTACAGAAAATTCGAACAAGAAAACGACATACTGAAACCTTTAAATACGGTATACAAAGACATCGCTGCGGACATGAAAATACGGATAGACAGGAGGTGGAATAATCTAGCCACTTGCAGCACCGCGAAAATCATGTGAACACCGAGTGCAGATAAATACGCCCGATTCGTACTAGCTCTGTCTAGAAAAGAAAGCAGAACTATCGTAGGTATGCTGACAGGCCACAATTTGCTAGTGGCGCACGTATACAAGATAGGAGTCACAAACAACGATAACTGCAGATTTTGCAATGAACTAGAAGAGAAGGAAACGCTAGAACACCTCCAATGTTCCTGTCCTGTATTAGCTAGAACCAGACTAAAATGCAATGAATCCAAGAGATTTGGATTTCAAACTAATTTTTCCGTCTTACAGCCCACATTTTATGTTTCCTATCTCTCTATTATTTCTACTGAAATCGACCCGGCTGTAGTACAATGGTATCCTGACTGAGTGCTTGGACTTGTCCAACCGCCCACAAATCTAATCTAATCTAATACACATTAATATCTAAAAATGTGTTTTTGTGTTGTCCTTAAATTTTACTTGAATTGGTGCATATAATGCGTAAGTCTCCCAACCACCTTTTAACTTTGCCTTAAGTAAAATATTCTACGAAAACCCATTTTTTGAATGCATGAATTTGAAAATTTCTTACACAGGTACAAACATACATATGTATGTGTGTAGCAAATATGTAGGTACATTCATACGTCAAAGTATAAAGCAGCTAATGACGCGGCTTGCAACGCGAACATCCGCAAGCTGAACAACCACGCGTGATTTACAGTAATTTCACACATTCACACAAGTAGCCGATTTAATGAGGCACTTAATTATAATTATAATTTTCAACGGATAATTTTGACTTCAAACTGCAGCAGCAAGAAAATTTCATATGTGGGGCGTTTATTTCGAAAGTGGTGTAAGTTCATTTCCAAAAAGAAAAAAAAATATTGAATGCACATTAGATTTATAAAAAATATCTAGTATATTTATTTGTTATAGTCTAGAAAGTACCTACAGACTACAAATTTTGATTAAATAATTTAAAAAATAATTACAGCCAGCCAGAGCTGTTGATATAATGGAGAAAATTGGTGGGATTGAGGTAGGCGCACCGCGTGATCTTAATTGTCAGCTGCCAAACCCGGACATTTACAGAGAAAATGCTCAAGAGTCTCCTTCTCTGAAAGGTCTCCACGGCTTCTGCAATGGAGGTTAAATGGTAACCCTAGCTTTTCCGCGTGTATGCCGATCGCCCAGTGGCCGGTAAACACAGCTACGAGTTTGGGAATGGAATGGCGAGGAATCCAAAGGACTTTCTGAGCCCTCCGTATATTGTATTGGGGACAAAGGGTTTTCAAAATAGCACATGAAGAAATGGAGTTCCATCTTTTCTGTGCTTTCCCTCTATGTTCTTATGTCCTGGAACCCAGATTAGAAAAATGTTACCTGCACGCCCAAGAGATTTGATCTCCTCCTTAAAGGAATTTACTAGTTTTGTTCTGCACCATGGCGTCGTCAGAGCCTTGATCGCGGTTTGACTATCGGAGAAAATGTTAATATCTTCCTCGCTCCCGTGAGTTGGCTGATTTAGAGAAAACCCCTGTTCCGACTCCCTTTTCCATCTTGGAACCGTTAGTGAAGACAGAGTCGATCCCACGACAGTCGGTTCTACGTTATCGGAACGACCCGGATTTATATTCGGCCATGGACTGTCACTTCAGTAGCATTCCCCATATATGTATGGGGAATGTTTATGCTGCTACAACAACAACAACAAAGGTGCAAGCTTCCGTGCAGATTTGCTCCTCGGTCCAATCCTACCTATTCTGAAAGATTGTCCTAGCACGACCCTCAAATTCTAGTTAGCGGATAGAGAGATCTGTTCGAAGTTCGGAGAAATAAGGTTTTGACTGTCTGAAAATGCTACCATGTCCCTTGAGAGGTTGCCTCTAGAGGCCAACCTCCTTTAACCTGACTGCACTTTGAGGCTTATTAAATTGAACTAGAAAAAAACTCTCTAAGTCACATTGTTACTCGTGGAGAAACTATCGATGAGTCACTGCGAAATAACGCCCTGAAAAATGCCATATGCTTTTTGGTAGTGCATGGGATGCTCTTACTGCGATTTGAAAAAGCATCTGACTGGTATTGTAACGATACCATTCCTCTTTCGGAGTTACGATTCCAGATAGCTGATGATGCATCCAATATTCAATGCATTGCAACTTTGCTTCGGGAAGTAGAACTATTGCAGCATGCCTCCCAACCTGAAATCGAGCCATAGATTGTTGAACCTCATTAGGAACCAACAGCTTAAAATGAGGAATACATTCCCATGGCAGCTGGTTCTACGTTACCGGAATGACTCGCGGTTTTCCCGGCCAAAGGCTGCCGGAGAAGGAGGCAATATCAGCATTCAATATACAAGTTTGATTGAATTGTGCAGAGCAAAACAATGCTTGCTTAAAGATTTTATGACGCCGCAGAGTCTCAGAAACAAAGTGGTACTGAACAAGCGAGTGTGTACCACAATAAACTAAAATCGAAAATTTCTTTAATTTCAAATGAAACTTCACGCTTTAGAGTGTATTTAATTAATATAATAAAAACAAATAAACTTGGATTGCTATCAGTAAAACAACCATTTCATCTTGTATGAAAAATCCTCAGTACTTGCGACAACCTCGAGTCTTGCACCGAACCCTGTATTTATACCACTACTGCGAAAAATAAATGTGCCAATAAAGTACATTACAGTACAGTAACTGTAAAGGCATATATATATATAATTGGCGCGTACACCCTCCTATTTGTGGTGTGCGTGTTGATGTTGTTCCACAAATGGAGGGACCTACAGTTTCAAGCCGACTCCGAACGGCAGATATTTTTATGAGGAGCTTTTTCATGGCAGAAATACACTCGGAGGTTTGCCATTGCCTGCCGAGGGGCGACCGCTATTAGAAAAATGTTTATTAATTTTGGTTTCACCGAGATTCGAACCATCGTTCTATCTCAGAATTCCGAATGGTAATCACGCACCAACCCGTTCGGCTACGCGGCCGAATATCAAATAAGATACAGATATTTTGGTCAGGGTTGTACATACATATTCAGGCATCTCTTTGATTCATAAGATGAATATCATCTAAGCCATTCGCACGATAGAGCCAGAGACCGTTCACAAAGTCTTAGGCACAATTAGGTTGACCTAGGCGAGGCAGCCACGTGAGTGGTGTTTCATGCAAAATTAAAATGTTTGTTCTTCCTAATAAAACCACACACTAAACTATAAACAAATTATTGCACATTTCACTTTCTTTTTCAATAGTTTTTGTAACACCCTATATAACAAAAACAAAAAAGTGCTGAGAATGTCAACGAACATTTATTTTTGGCACGCACAGCTCATTTGCAACACCCACGCACTATTAAAAATATATTACAAAAAAAAAAAAAATACATCGCAGAAGCGTGCGAAAAAAAACCAAAGGATGCCAACTTGCATATTTATTTATGTTAATACAGTCATTCATTAAAAATGTGTTAAACTTATACTTATGCAAATGCAAGCCTGGGGTTACCTTAAAAAAATATATATTTTATTTATATGAAACAAAAAAAAAATTAAGCGCCATAAAGTCAAGAGTAAATCTCTGCTTCTGACGTACATTTCTTTATATGTGACGCAGAACAAGAGTCATCTTTGTTTTTGTGAGCATGCATACATACATATATATAAGCATATATCTGTGTGAAATTATTTTATCATGCATGTGGGAATTTTCCACATGAATATTGATTATCAAGTTATCTGACAAAGTTTAGTGCGTAAAAAGCAGGAATGCGGAAAATTCAACTGAAATTACTTCCTGCGTTGCCGGTGCGTGGGAATGCATAAACTACAATGTATTATTGTATAAAATTAAATAATAATAACGAGATGATGGAAGAGGTGCAGCTTCAAGCGCGAAAACTCATATTGTCGTGTTGCAGTTTTCCACATCCTTTTAAGAAGGGCAAAACGAAGAAGAAGTCCAGATTACAGGGTATTTCAGGCGCTTCGTTAAAAACTGGGTATCCGTGAAACACTCAATGACAAAGCTGCAAATTCGAAAACAATGTGAGGAAACTATATTTCATTGTGTCTACGTGTGCCCAGTTATCCTGCACGGAAGGCACCAGACACTAGACTTATTCTTGAAGCAAAATCTTGGAGTTCTCCAAATTTTACTTGACGAACTTACACTTGTGCTCATATCTTTTTACAATATTCGTAATATTTTTTTTTCGTTAGTTTTTCTTTAATGAAAATATAGTGTATTATGTAACAAAAACCTTATGAATCAAAGTCCCAAGTTGTCTACTAAATTCACAAAATCTTAACAATATTAAAAATATATTTTTTTAATTTAAAGCTTTTGTTCAGAATTTTAGAAATCTTCTGGTTATGCAGTTTTACAGCCCGTTCAATTTTATTAAAATTTTAATATACATAAAGTACATGTGAAAAAAAATTTAAAAAAAATCAACTCTTTCTCGAGCGACTCCAAATTGCATTTTATTATTTTAAAAATAAAAGTGGCGTTAAAGTAACTTGTCCAAATATTAATTGCGGCGAGACGTTCACAGCTTATTTGAGGCTTTTCTAATGGCAACACTGAAAAGCAAGCCCAATGCAAGTATAATAGGCTAGACAGACGGCGGCGTTAATCGGGATTACCGGTGCAGTTAATTCTGATTATTATTGTAGTGTGATGGATGGTTGTTAGGAGGATTAGTGAGCAGCTGATTTGCTTATAAAATAGTTTTATTAGTAAAAGATGGAGAGCAGCAACAAATACTAAGAAAAAATTATTTATTTAAAAAAAAATCTTAAATTGATATTTCTTAAACAGCTCTGAAATATCAAAACAATCAATGTAATTTCGAAAGCGTAAGTGCAAACTAAATGGTTTTTCAATTGGCGCGGGTCGATTTTGGCGCCCTGTGACAGCCATTTTGTTTTGGTGACATCTGTCAAATCTAGACCTAGACGACATCTGGTTCCAGCAGGATGGCACTACGTGCCACACAGCAAACGCCATTTTATTCCGTTTCAACATCTACCCGCCCTTATTGAAAAACCCTTTAGTATTGCATCCAGTCTTTCTTTTTAGTGCTGGTCTGGCAGTCTTGAAGTAGCACTAAAGCGCCGTTTTGATACCATTATGAGACCTCCAACGGGCAAATATCTACAGCCAGCAAGAGCTGTTGATATAATGGAGAAAATTGATTCGACTTAGGTTGGTGCACTGCTCCAGGCTGTCGAAGAAAGGAGCGCCCAGTGACCTTAGTCGTCTAGCTGTCAAACCCGGACATTTACAGACAAAATGCTCTATAGTCTCCTTCTCTGAAAGGTCCCTACAGCTTCTGCAATGGAGGTTAAATGGTAACCCTAGCTTTTCCGCGTGTGTGCCGATCGTCCAGTGACCGGTAAACATAGCTACGAGTTTGGAAATTGAATGGCGAGGAGTTCAAAGGACTTTTCTTTAAAAGTCTCATTATTTTTCATTCACAACACCTGTTAACTGTCATTTTTTGGAAATGTTCTAATCGAAAATTTCCCTAATCCGCTTATATTGTGAGAATATAAGTGTAGTTGTCAATCCTAGTCTAGTTGATCCTGAGACAATTAAGTCGTTAATCTCGATTAACGTCGCCTATAATGGTTAGGACTTGGTTTTCTGTACTATATCTTTTGAAAGTGGATCTTATACCTACTTTAACTTCAGATATCCTTTCTCTATTAGATGATGTCATTTCAAGCATGAACTTCTCACAATTGATCATTATTTTTACGCCTACATTCGTTGCAAAAAAACAATAAATGTTAAGATAGTCTTCTTAGTCTTAGTCATAAGATAGTCTTCTTCCCACAGCGGGTTAGAACTTGCCCGCAGTAACGGATGCCTGTCGTAAGAAGCGCCTAAAATTCATACATCAGCCTGCTAGCTATGAACATTAATTCTATGCTAAAAGGCTGACGGTCAAAGTGCAAATGCCATAAGAACTTAACTGCGGACTTATTTTCGCCGCACTGCAACTCTTGTAATGTTAACAATTGATCGGAGCGAGCTCTAAGCAAGCTCTATTACTGTTAAAACAACAACAACAAGCTATAAGCAGACCTTTTCTAATAGTTTTGGCCCGAAACTAGTTCTACCATTTTCTCTTTCTTGCCCACAGAATCTCAATTTAAAAATATATAAATAGTCCCTGACCTCATTTAATTGGTGAAACTAATGATTCATGAATATTTTTCCATTTTTCATTTTGTTCATTTCACTAAAACATGACTAGAACATACAACTGCCGTCAACATATAACAAAGCAAGCCGCCACGATAAGTGAAATAACAACCATGGGCTCTCTTTGAAAAATTCCATATGTACGAGTGCATGTATTTATTTTTAAAATAGCCTCAATTCAATTCAAAATAGAATAAGCACATAATTAAAAATTAAAAAAAAAAAACTTCATGTCTTAAAGGTTATCTATTAATAATTTTTTTGAAGACATGTAAAAAAAGTGACTTGCCATGCATGCAGGCTTTTGTTAAACGTCATTCTTCGCAATTTCTTAACCCATATAAACTCAAGATTCTATACTGCTACAACAACAAAAACTCTTCATTTGTTCGCCCTAAATTCATATAAATCTATTGGAGAGAGTGCAGACAACTTTCCTACGTTTTGCTTTGCACCTTGCATTTTCTGAACCATTCCTTTTGTAATTCATGCTGCCAATTAATTGGTTTATTATCATTAAATGGCAGATGATCTCTTTGGGCCTTTTTATTTCTTCTCGACATTATTTCGGGTAAAATTTACTGCTCATCCCTTCCTGGGTTAACTGATTTGAATGTAGAAACCTTCGCAGTTTTGATACTTTTCGTATTTTTCTTCTTCTTCATTGGTACCATAACCGCATATGCGATTTTGGCTGAGTTTAACAAAGTGCACCAGTCCATTCTTTCTACGTGGCACCAATTGGAAACACCAAATGAAGGCAAGTCCTTCTACACTTGATCTTTCCAACGCAGGGAAAGGACGTCTCATCGGATGTTGTCATCGTCCAAGCTTCTGCGCCATATATTACACCGCGTTACACACATTCTGTCCTATGAACCAAATTTACTTTTTCGTTTTATAACTTTAAACGAGCAATTCTTGTATGCATATCTGTATAGCCACACGATCTCAGGATTAGCTTAATGGATTTGAATGAAATTGGGTACACAGATAGTGTATCACATTTCTAGACTTTTCACCTAGGTGTTGCCACTGACAATGTTTTACAGGGTTGCCACCTGTTCGAAATTAAAAATAAAAATTGCATGAGATATGCCGATGTGGGTATCAAAAGAAAGATATTTCACTCCGCATTACAATAGAGATATAAAACCCCGAATTTTTTTATTAATTTTATTATATTAAAATTAAAAATTGTTACATTAAAAATTTTAATGCTTTTAAAGAAACTTAGGCCTTTTATTTTTGCGTTTGTAAGCATTTGTGTCAGTATCACGATCGGCTGTTATTTTAAAATAAGCCGCCACTATATTCCACTGCTTAAAGCGTGATGCAAAGAGTTCGGCTGTTCTCTTTGACAAATTTCCTTCTCGTACAAGGTCATTGAAGTCGGCTTGCGTTACTAAATGCGGCACTGCAGTCCCAAGTTCACTGGGTGTTGGTACAAATTCCGATACATCTGGTTCCCCGCATCTCGCATTCGATGCAAGAAATGTTGATAGCATTGTTGGTGCTACTGTTGGTTCTCCATCCCTTAATTCGGGAACATCATCAAAAATCTCCATTGAAGCCGCTATACGTTCTTCTGGTGAGTACAGAACCGCTGGAATAACCGATTCTACATTAGCGTAGCGAATTTTGTTGCGGCGAAAGTATTGGTACCCTTTAGTTTGAGTAAAAGTTACGCAAAAATAGCACAGTTCACTGCAGTGCTACGTACGTGGTAGCCAAATTGTTGGTACAGAGTACTTTATTGTTCACCTTCCATCAGTAAACTTGCATAAATTTCTATAGCAATAGTCGCACACGACTTCCGGAGTATACCACAAGTAAGGAACATAAGCAGTCTTGAATATTTTTTCAAACGAATTAACCACTGTTTTCGTAATATTTTAAAAATTTTTACTTGGTGCGAATAAGCCACAAACGTAACAAAAGTTATTTCGAGTCGGGCACTGCATTTTTCGTAAGATGAAATATACAGAAAGACGTTTTCGCGCAACAGAACTTAAAAAAATTGTCAAAGTATATGTCTCCTAGTAGCGCAACTGTCAGATGATCAGAACTTCCGGAACTGGAAGAAACACACAAACGGCACAGAGTGTGTTGTATGAAACAATAAATTAAAGGTTAATAAGTTGTTTAAAAATTTGGAGTCCCTTCAAGTTATGCCGAAAATTTAGAAAAACATTTTTTTTTAGAAAAAAAAATTCAAGAACATCTGAGAATTGATAAATTTTTTTTTTTTTTAATTTTACATAATAAAAACATTTCCACGAGTCTGCCTGCAGAAATTCAGCGCGAAAATATTGTACATGAAAATCGCCGATACACGTGTATTTTTATTTTTTCTCCCCTTTCCGAAAAAGTATATTTGGTTCATAGGACAGAAAAAAAGTTCGTTTTTGTAACGCAGTGTTAGGAAGGGCATGGTGAGAGTCTTGTAGAGTGTTAGTTTTGTTCGTCGAGAGATGACTTTGCCTATTTAGTCCAAAGTAGCACTTGTTGGCAAAAAAGATTCTCCGTTGGATTTCAAGGCTGACATTATTATCGCTGTGTCTTTACTATTCTAAAATTATCATTCAAATATTTCGGGATAGCTCCATTCTTGATATTGAAAATAAATGTAGTATTAAAAATAAACAATTATTTATGAGAAATATATAAAAACAAAACATCAAAGAATTTCGGTAGCTATAGCGTACCAAATGACTCACACCTTTTGATGGCGTAGTAGGTTTGCGACCACGAGCTTTTATTTTATTTTTATAATTTACTGCATTGCATTCAAAATAGTTTTTGCGAAACAAATAGTTTTTTTTATAAGTTTTACCTCTTGCATGTGGGTCTCTAACCTACTTAAATAAAAATGTCTTTAAGTAATTAGGACAACCTCCTCGGAAAGACTGCATATTGAGTATTGGAATATGGAAGAAAATTTTAATTTTTTTTTGTAAGAATTAAAATTAAAAATTAAACGCGGAACTCTTTTGTGTACGCAGATGAATTAAAATCAGCTGGGCAACTCTCGCCCTCACTTTTTATATTATATAAGGAAGAAGAAAAATATTTAAAAAACGGATGTTAGTATTGGACGATAAACTATTATTCTGATAGGCCGCCACGAAAATATTTACACATATGTAAATTTTAAAAATATTATATGAAAAACTCCATTCGTTGCCCCTTTTACAAGAGGGCGTTGGCAGAGTCTTGTTATTATTATTATTTTTTTTTGCTGTTAAAATTTATATAACAAATTTATATTCAGTTTTTTTTATATTTCCATTCCGCATCTTTTGCCTGCATAGTGTCTCGAATTCCTCTCTGCACATAACTAAATATTTATTCATAAAGCGTTTTTCTCTTTACAAAGTTCTGGCAGACATTTTTCAAATGCAAAAAGCGCTCAATTGAGTCGCTTAGTTAAATAAATGGATTGCTTAAAATGACACGAAAAAACCGCAGCAGGTTGTTAGCACCTCTGTTTAGTGCCCGCTCTGTGAACCTCCTATATACATATCTGCGCAGTGGACCACTCAGCGTGGCTGCCAACTTTGCGCGTGCAAAATTTAGGTTTCCATTGTGATCATCATCAAGCGACTGAGTGTTAATTTAACTCAATTTAAGGTTGTTTACATGCATACCAAAATACACACATATATCCACCCATACATCGTTATTGACATACATATATCAACACTTATGCGCAATAATAGCGCAACAACATTAGCCAGATACAATAAATGTATTGAAATGCTCATACGAGTGCGAGGGAAAGTTGTGGCCAATTTAATCAAAGAGATATGAGCGTTTAGCTGTAAGCTGCCGTGGCTGTGACGCTTGTGATAATATTATCACTGAGCCAGAGATATCTGGTATGAACAGCTGTGCGCGTGAAAGCAAACAAATTGAACGAAAATGCCAAATGTTTAAGTAGTTTAATGAAAAAATTGCGCCGCACGATTAATAGCTGGGAAAATTGCAATTTAACTGCTAGTCTCCGAAGAGGAGGTGGCATGACGCGCAAATAGTTAGAATCGAAATTATTCAATTGGCAAAAACGCAATAGCCGGCCACTGAGCAGTTAAAACCCGTTTGTGTTATGGGATATGAAAATTGATGTGTATTGAATGAGAAAAATGCACACTAATTTATTCGAATGAGATTTTTATTTGCATTTGAAAATGCCGCAAATTGCTATTACCCACAACAAAGCGATTCTATTATTTATTGTTTGTGAAACAAATGCATTCGTTTTTATCAAAACTCATTAGAACGGTTATTAGCTGCTAACTATTGTCGCTTCTTTTACATACAAACATACGTACATACGAATTTGCTCATCACTTCAGTTATTAACTGATACTGATCTAAGCGAGCCCTGAGCCACTTTACTAGCGTTACGCGACACGTTATAGCGTTTTTGTTGCCATTCAGTGAATAATATCTTCGAAATCAATAATTCGAGAAAACAGATGTGAAGTTAAGAAGCAAATATCTAAGGACCGAACGCTTGTGCTAACCGCTTCCTACGATAACCAGCGTTTCCACGGCAGTCGGTTCTACGTTACCGGATTTATATCCGGCCAAGGACTGTCACACCAGCAGCATTCCCCGTATGTAAGTACGGGGAATGTTTTTGCTGCTACAACAACAACAACTGATCAAATTGGATCATTCCACTCAACTAACATCCCTTTCTCTCTGGACCCAACCCGTTGAAACAGCTTGTTTCCTGGGCCTACCTTTAGATGAGCCTGACGAAGACGACAGGTGATATACCCTACACTGACGGGGCTTCTCTTACTGCTACAACAACAACAAGAACTGATAAAATTCATCAGGTGGCTTATCGGCTAGAGACATGAGAGTTGCCTCAATCTTAGCATCGCGGGAGCAAGACGGCTGGAATGAGGTTCTTGGTCGGAATAATCATGAGTCATTCCGGTATGTAGAATCAGCTGCACAACTAAAACTACTGGATCAGACAGTTTAGAGACAGGCATTAAACAATCATCCGGAGTCTCTTACCACATTCCTAAACTCCCAGGCCCCCGAATGCCGCCATCGGAGATCAACCACCAACCAACCAATCGCACAAGAAGAGCTTAAGCTGCCTCTTGAGACCCGCGTTACTTTGACATTATTTCGATCTGGATACTGTAGCAGATTAATAGATTGTAATAATAAACGATGACGATGAGTGCCTATACCATACTAGAAGGGCTTTATGAATTGCTACAAAACAACAACAGCTTTATTGACCTTAGTGCGTGGCCAGCAGAATCTCGCGACATTGCAAATTGATGCACTTGCCCTGTGCTTCCTAAGTTTACTCTTGGCATTAGAAGCTCAGTTGCTAAAAGAGTGGAGATCGATTTTTACGGACGATGGCTCCCTCTTAGCTCTTCAAAAACACAAAACAGGTCATCCGCAGAATTGTATGGCATCTTCAGGGCAATTCGTGTGTATTTCACTAAAACATACGCCGTCTGTTGATTTTTCAATTCCTGTATCATTTCTGGGCTTGTTGCTTGACGTGTGCGTTTCAAAGTGACTACAAAATACCGATAATTTTAGAATTTTTTGTTTTCCGCTTTTATTCAAAGCATAGAATTTTTTATATGAAAAAAGCCTAGCACCAACAAAAAGCAAAAAATTGCCAAAAATCAGTGGTATTTTATAGTCATTTAAAACTTGCACTTTGTTATACTAAAAATCAATGGGCTACAAAATTACATACCTGGAAAAATACATACTAAAAATTTTGTTAACAGATTTCAAAGTTTTGATGAAATTAAAAAAAAAGATGGTGCAAAGTATGAAACTTGGTGAATATGGTTTCTGTTGCAGCATAAACTATAGTTGTATAAAAAAATGGATTTGTTTTTATAATTTTGCAACCGGGTGTATATGAGAGGAAACCGTAGATGGTGCGAGTTAATGGTAGTTAGGGCACGCATGTCCTTTTCCGTTTCATATTTTTGTTCCGTTAAGTAGTTAAATTTGTTGTATTGATTACTGGTTGGGTCCTTAACAAAAAGACATTTCTCCATTCCAGATGTCTCACCCGCAATGATACCCAGTTTTGTGTTTTCCTCAATAGTCAATATTGAATATTTCGCTATCTGAAGCTCTTAAAGTCTTTTCGATTTGATATGAAAATATTAAAGAAAAAAAAAAAATTATAATAATAATATAATATAAAATATTGCTTAATTAAATGTATATTATATTAGCACTGAAAAAATGGAGTAGGCCAAGTGTATGCTTATACCCACATTTGGCTGTAAGCATTTCGATAAACGAACTAATTATCGGGTAGCAAATTGCTCACATTCTTACATATTATATATACGTATATCTATAATGTGTAGTGGATTATATGTAACCGAGTATATATTAGATTCAAGTAGTGTTTAATACCTCAAGTAATTTCAATAATATGGCCTGCGCAAATAGAAGTGGCGTGGCGTATAAGTAACCACAATCTGCTTGTGTAGGCTTAGGTGATATATGTATTATATGTGTAGATTACATATTATTTTGCTGTACATATGTGCTTGTAAATAACAGAAGAAGCAGACCTGAATTTAACGCTTATAAAATCACATCATAATATTTTGCTAAATTTATTTTTATTAAATGCATTTATTTGCATTGAAATCAGTGCGCCAATTTGATAAGAGTTCGAATTCGAACTCAATTTAAACCTTTAGTCAGCAAAAACATGATTTTTATAGAATTATTGAAAAGAGGTGTATTTATACCTTTTAATTGCTTATGTATTTTGTTTGTTAGGCATTTGAACTTCATAAAACGATAACTCGAAACTAACGCCCTTCATTTGAGAGACTTTGATAAGAAGCAATAATTCGTAATTATACTAGCAGACAGACAGATACAGCGCAAAATGTTATATTTAGGGAGGTGTTTTTTGTGGTGATACTCGTAGTATTTAAATAACTGCGTCAATATACCACTACTCTGATAATAGTTGACATCGGTCTCATGTTTGCATTTAAGTAGCTGTTATTGGCATTTAGTAATGCGAACTATAGGCACAAGCTATCAATTAAGGTATTGTAGTTATAAGTCTATTAGCATGGGCAATATCCATGCGACATTAAAATTTATTATTGTTGTTACATCGCAAAATATCTCCGAACATTTTTTAGTGAATGCGAGCTTTTCTGGCCCGCTCTAAAACCGGATCAGACCGATAGAGAATTTTTTCACATACTAACAAAGGGAGCCAAAATCAACGAAACAAAATTGTCAAAATCAAAAACATCAACGGAATTAAGATTTGTAAAAATTTGAAAACATTCTCGCATAAACTTAGATTCCTCACTAATCGTTTCCACGACAGTCGGTTCTACGTTACCAAAACAACCCGGACTTAAAGGGTTTTTCAATAAGGGCCGGTAGATGTTGAAATGGAATAAAATGGCGTTTGCTGTGTGGCACGTAGCGCCGTCCTGCTGGAACCACATGTCGTCTAGGTCCATATGGTTCAATATGGGCCATAAGAAATTGGAAGGGCTACCACGCCTACCGAAAAATGGGCGCAATGCGCGCAAAGTTTGCGTTAATGTACACTCATTTTGATAATAAAGTTTTATCATTTGAACATGCTGTTCAATCGTGTAACTTGCCATGATGATTTGGCATAAATAACTGAATAATAAACAAAAGATTTGACAGATGTCACCAAAACAAAATGGCTGCCACAGGGCGCCAAAATCGACCCGCGCCAATTGAAAACACCTATATATCCGGTCAAGGACTGTCACTCCAGCAGCATTCCCCGTATGTAAGTATGGGGAACGTTTATCATGCTTCAACAACAACATTTCTCGCTAATGATCCTATCACAAAAAGAGGGCTTGTTTAAAACGATTACAACATTTAGGGGCTTAGCAACTTTGGTTGATCTTGACTCATTTCCTTTATAACACTATTTCTCTAAGTACTTAAGCTAGTCTGTCACACGGTTTGCCAAATAACTATTTTATAGTGAAGATCTATTGTATTTTTTATGTATAGAAATATGCAGCTGTTTTTTCGCGTATATTTGTGGGTGGTGAACTGAAAAAGTAGCCCGCTGATAGAGTTCAAACTCACAGGCAAGGATGATAGAATACCAGGTTGCACCTTCCGAATGCGCTGTGTCGTCAGAGCGCATGAATAAACAAACAGAAGGAAGAAAATAGAGTAACTGTTTTGGAAAGACGCCACTCAATTCGCGTTGGGTTTGTACCTTCCAGCTAATTAGAAGAAATTCACATAATTTTCCGATAGGTGGCACTGTAATCGCCATATCTCAAAAAATCGTATTCATGGTTCGATGTATCTCAAATTCTAAACGTACACTGCGTTAAATACAGGAACTTATTTATAAGTTTTAGTAATATATTTGTTTCTCACTCAATTTTAATAAGTTTCTATTACTTAATTTATTATACTACAAAAATCATATAAATCCTAGTTTAAAATTTGTGCAAATTAAAAACAAAATTCAAGAAATTTTCATCCAAATTTCACACCCTTTTAGTAAACATTTTTAGAAAAATTTCGAGTATGCAGTTGTATATCCCAAGAAATTTTGGTATAATGAAGTGCAAGTTTCAAGTGGGTTAAAAGTCGTGTTGATTTCTGAAAAGTTTTGTTGTTGCCTGTCTTATTGCGCTTCGCAAATAGAGGGACCTACCTGGTTGGTACGTATAATAAGTGCTCGATGTGAAAGAAAACAATCAACACCATTGTGAGATGTTATGTTGTTAAGAAAATGTTAAGCGTCACTGAGTTCACGAGAATATTTCAAGGTCTATCTGCTGGTTTCTTGAAAATTACAATACTGAGGGCAATGAGGGTAATGCTATGACCAGGCAGAGACTGCTATTTCTATACAACCTATTTCTGAAATTATTGGCATTGTCCGGAACACCCTGTAGAAATATGAGGCTACCCAAAAACTATTAAATATGAAAATTTAAGTCAATCGGAAATTCAAGCCAAAGTCGTTTATTTCATTACTTTCTTGTCTGAACTTAAGAAACTGTCCAGCAAAATGAACTCATAACCCCTTTATTGTGCCTACATCCATAGATAATACATTTGGCAAGTTATTGTACCTTTAAATAACTTCCAATTGGCTGAAGCAGGCATTTTCAAATTTATGAAGAAACCACCTTGAGCGAATTACCAATAATAAAATCAACTTTTGGGGTAAAAATGTGACTGTCAGCTAATTAATTGTTATTGCATTAAATTTACCGATGTGTTATCTATGTCTCTATATATTTGCATTTGGCAATCGAACAAACGCCCACATGAGTTATTTGGTATTAATTATAATTCGAAGTGATAAGATAATAAAAAACAAAATAGCAGTGCGAAGAACTACATGGATATGGGTATTTCCTGCGTTGCAGAAGTTTCGGTTAGACACACTTTTTTCACACAAATTATTGTGGACTCTGAATCATTATTATTATTTGGTCATGAGTAATCAATGAAAAGTTTTCCTCAAATATTATAAGGAAAGGATTTTTCCAGTCGCAGTGCTAAATCTCCTCATAACCGTCTCCTATTTGTGGCGTGCGATTTGATGTTATTCCACAAATGGAAGGATTTAAAGTTTAAGCCGATTCCGAACGGCAAATGGTATTTTATAAGCTGCTTTTTCATGGCAGAAATACACTCGGAGGTTTGCCATTGCCTGCCGAGGGGCGACAACTATTAGAAAAAACTTTTTCTTAATTTTGGTGTTTCACCGAGATTCGAACCGACGTTCTCTCTCTGAATTCCGAATGGTAGTCACGTACCAATTCACTCTCCTATGGCGGCTCACCACTTAATAATGCCAGTAAATATTAAGAAATTTGTATGCACGCAATAGTTTTTACAAGGAAGAAATGCTGCTTTATCTACTTTTTTTTGCTTTACTAATGAATTCGCGCTCAGGTTACAAATTCTCGCTTTATCAATCTATTTTAAATTTATTTTTCCCATATTGAAATTGTACAACTTTAAATTTCAACCGTCTGATAATTCAGAATTTATTGCAGAAATTTAAAATTTGTTTGTAATATTTTAATTCATATCAGTAGCTGTAGGGTCTTTTCATACCTTTCCACAACCTTATGCAAATGTCTAGAACATTTTCACATAAAATATTATAATTCCCGCAATCTGTAAAAAATGGTTGGAAAGTTTTCTTGATTTACTACTTAATTTCCTTGTATTTTTGGCATGCTGCTTGCTGCTAAACAAGAATTGGCTAATTTTCAAAATCGTTTCGAACGAAAGAAACACAACACTAATGAATGCAAAAATGCAAAAACAACTATGCCTGCATGCAATTTATTGCTCCACAGTTGAAGTTCAAGGCTGTGAGGCAACGCTAAGCAGCAGGGACTAGTATTTTATGAGCAGATACATGCTTGCATATGCATGCACTATTACTTGCAGAACTACCATGTACAAATATATGTATGTGCGAGTATATATTATGTATCGCCAACAAAAGACGTTAGTCACTCATACGACACTCCGAGCTTAACTACGTCACGACTAGTACCGAAATGGTTATACTTGTATTCAAGTGAATCCCGCACCATGAGCGGTTCGCGACAGTCAAGGGAAGTGTTAATTGTGCCCGCGGCAATTATTTTCCGATTAATGATAATTAATGTGTTCTGCATTCCTTTTTTTGAGTGAAATTCCAAAAATTATGTTTATGAAACAGGAAACTGCGTTCTTACTAAATGGTAGTGAAGCTTTGGTGTAGTGTCGTTAAGGAGGTTCTAGTTTCGATTACATAGGTCTGCAAGTTTTTGGTTTTTTGACATGAGACCAGTTCCGTTGGGGTTCTGGGTCTTACACACGATTTTAACTGCGCGGTTAGTCCCGATTAACACCGCTGACTGCCTGGGCTATTTATTTACTAAAAAACGTTTAAAGATGGTTGACTAAGATGGCATACGGCCATGTCAAATCAGCACCAGAAGAACTGAAAAACTAACCCTCGCGCTCTTTCTACTTCGAATACAGGTGTAAACTTTTCTGCTTTGACGCTGTCAAATTCTGTCGTCAACATAAGAAGTGGAGTGGTTTTCAATTGCCGGAATCGGACTAGCGGTAAACAAAAAATCGCCTATTTCGCCTATTCAAGTTTCTCCTGCGGGGCAGGTTTGTTTTCAGATATCTGGTTAGATAATAAATAACAACAAATGAGTCTGTTTATGTAACATTTTGTTTACTACTAGCACTAGAAGTAAACAACGAAGAAAAGCAGTAGATGGTAAATATTACTTACACGTGTTTTAAGTTCAGAGCTGTTGTGATAAGTTTAGTTATGTTAAAAGGAGATAAGCTAAAAACTTCGCTGATTCTATCTTGGTAATTGTTACGTGTAAGTATTTTGTTTTTGTGAAACTGTCGAGTAAGATAACATTCTGGTTGCGTTTTGCTTGAAAAAGGAGATATCAAAACCATTTCGTCCAATCGGGCGTTATTCAGACGGCAATGAAATGATATTGTGTTGATCTTTTTCGTATATCACTAACACCATCTTAGTTTTTTTTTCGTAAACAAACCGCTCTGTAATCCCAGTTACGTCAGCCTCTCAGCTGATTAGGTCAAATTCGCTGAGAGTTGGAATACGGTATGTTATTGGCCACACCTTCTCAATTATTTTCACCATGAGATGGCAGCAGTAAGTCCAACTCAACCTAATGGAGAATTCTAATGCATTATTTTTCGTGTTTATTCCTAGCACTTCTAGCGAAATAAATGCCAAGGTAATGAAATTAGAGCAGACAGATCGAATAAAGTGATTAAAGTAATTAATCTTTTACTTTTTTTACAAAGGCTCATTGAAAGTCTACAAATTTTATAAATAGAAATAAAAATTATAAATGTACATTTTGGGGCAAATATTTTTAGCTCATTTATTTATTTCCTTTGTTTGTGCAACCAAGATGATTCTGCCTGTCATATTCATATGTACTTCAAAAACCAAGCATAATCTTGCTTGTCCATTGCTTGCCTGTTTGTGTACTGCAGCTGTCTAGATGACAAGTGCAAAATATAATTGACGTACGACGCCATTTGCCAAAATTATACATCTTCCGATAGAGTGATTAATTTTGCAGGTCCCATCTTATTCGCAAAACTGATGCAGGGCAGTGTTATTTATTATAGAAATACACATTTATTACAGAAATAAATATATTGGAATATGTACTTGTATTAAGCTTTTAAATTTGCTCCTATTATTCAGTCTAGCTTTAACTCTTTCCGGAATCGAGTTCCATATACATGCACGGGGAATGCTGCTGGAGAGACAGTTCTTTGCCACATTTAAATTTGGGTCATTCTGGCAGGGTAGGTTAGGTTAGGTTAGCCAAGTTGGTTCTCTAAGACAAGACACTCGGTGGTTCTAACGCGCATTGTGATATCTGCATTTGATTTCCATCCCCTGACTAAGTTGCTTAAAAGACTTGGATCTATTTAAGAAGGTAACCAGTCACTCCAGTGAGACATTGTGTAAATTTCTCGGGTGTACAAAGAAATAATCGCCAAGGTCGTTCCGGTAAAGTAGAATCGATTATCGTGGGTATTTTCTAGACGTGATACACAAGGATCTTTCTGCTCTCATCTTCTTCTATTTTACTATCTCGTGTGTGCCTTCGCGTTGCCTTACCATTCATGCCTGAACTCATGACATGATAATTCACATCTGATTTCAGCGGCCAAAATGCGATGATCGGTACTTCCCGTACTTCAGGGAATAGCTAAAATTATTTACACCCCAATGCCATACTGACTTCTTAGTATGGCAATACTGGACTTGTGTATCGAATTCAAAAAATTGCGAGAGATTGCGCAATATCCTATTTTTATTTACGAAGCAAAAAGGCCCTTTTTTATTTAGAGCAGAAGTGTATAAAATACTCTGAATTTCTGTCACCAGGTCACTAATCTCCAGGGTGGTTATATATTGTATATGAGGGAATGTTACATTACACATATATACACACATACAATCGCTATGTTTTCAGCGTTCTTTGCACTTTAATATTTATTTGTTTATTTAGTATGCCCAGCTAATTAAATGACTTTAATTAGCAACTGAGGCTACAAATGCAATGAATTATTAAATACCGCAAAACATAAAAATTTCATTATGCCTGTATGCTACGTACGTTGTTCTGCACAATGCATGAACGGCTAACGGTAATGCAATCGTGCATAAATGTTTACCATTAAAATTGTGTGCATTGCTAATGGCATATAAAAGTTATAAATTTAAAATCTCAACAGCAGCAACCGCTCGTACAGCAAACAGGTGGACAAGAGCGCAGCGTGGGAATAAATTTCAATGCGATGCGAACTTCAAAGGAAGCACAACGGGAGCCGCAGTCACTAACAACTATTGAGCCACCCACTAACCAGGAACCGCAGGAAAAAAATACTAAAAACCAAAAAAAAAAAAAAACAAGAAAAATGCCTCGTTAGCATTCATGGCACCGCCCAGGCGTGGACGGCATGCAAATATTTGCAATCAGCAGCAGCAACACAAACTGCGCTTATGCTCGTGCGACACAAGTGTTAAACTTTCAATGCAGCTATAAATAGGCAAAAGTTTGCAACGACCGCAGCAACAGCAACAGCCAACAAGTGCGGCAAATGGCTAGAAATTGCAAATCTTTGGGAAAAAACGGCGCTTCCAAAGCAACAGCGGAAATGCGTGCACACTGCACGCGACTTCCTGGTTTCAATGTGATTGCCGCTCTCAAGGACGGCGCGCCCGTTAAGCCTGGTTAAGACTAACATCTACATGCGGGCACTTTATATAGACCGAATGCGATAGTGAGCCTTACAGCAGCTGCCACGTTCTATAAATTTCCACTTTCTGCGGAGGCGGCAGGTCATTTGCGCCTGCACGAGCAGACTACTGGCCTGCTCCTGCTGCACACCATGCAATTACGCTGTGCATGTGAGGGTGCGGTTTTTGCCAGTGTGTCTAGAATTGCGGCACTCTGGGCATTGTGGCGTCCGTTTGCCTGCTTCACGCTGTTGCACTTAGTCATGCATACTCGTATAAGGTTGGCTAGCAAATTGCAAATAATTGTTATTTTTTTTACTCATTTATAGTAATATAGTAAATGTAAAAGACAAACACTACACTGAAGATAGATTTGTTTATCCTTTTTTCATTTCTTGCGCCGAGTTTATTTTCTCTTCTATTGTATTTTCCTTTTGACTATTTTTTACACAAGTTTTTGCAGTCGTTCAGTAAAAGTTTGCTTTTGCTTCCATTTAAGTACATATATTTTTATGTCTGTTTGTCTGGACAGAAATAAAGTGAAGTGCGGTAACGAATGAAATTGTAGGATATCTGACTGTGCTGGGTTGTTGAATGAATGGAGAAACGAAATCGAGTGTTACCCAGTCAGCGCAAGAAAACTCGTGTGCTATATACACCAGAAGTTTGTGTGCTGAAATATATTTTACTAACATTTCATGAAAATACTTTTGTCTAAAAAATTCGTGTACCAAGATGCTTATTTGCTTCAAAGGGAAAGCTCTTCCGTCGCAAATGATATTTATAAGAATCGGATCGGATGAATTTTCAGTATATAATTTTTTGAAATACTTAGTGCGGGATACTCAATATTCGGTGACGTAATAGAGCCTTCGTTTAAGCAAGCATTTTGCTAACTGTGAAACGTATTTTCGCACGAGCTTTTGTTCTACATTTATCTGTATATAAGTATGTACATACACATCAGCACCTAAACCACTGCAAAAAAGGCATTCAGCAATTTATCCTTATTTAAAAGGACTGCATGAAATCTGGACAAACCCTTTCTCTTTATGAACATTTATACACATTTACTTATTTGCCTTTGTGTCAGTTTGCCATTCTGCTCTTTGTAGCAGTAATTATGTGGTGTGGAGGTACCGCATGTGCGTGTGGCACGTATAAAGCAATGCCACCCTGTAGTAAAAATGGAGAGTGTGTTCTAAAGAGTTAGTTTCATACTACTTCTATACGCTTCGTGACTGTCTCTGAAGTAGTTTAATGCCTAGTCGGAGAGTTAATACCAAGGATGATAGATTACCAGGTTTGGCCAAGAAAAACTGTATGAGTAACTTCTTTTTAATGTAAGGTGTAAGTTTAAATTTAAGGTGTTGCCTAGGCAGGTGAGATGTCAAGAGCACCACGGGCACACTTGTCGTTTTGATACCATAATGCAGACCACTACCTGTGAAAAACTTAAAAATGTAAAGGAAGAAAATCCAGTGTTTTTGATGTAGTGGAGGAGAGAAAATGAATTTAGGCTGGAGAACTATCCCCAAAAGGTACGCTACGGAATCTCAAGCGCTTAGCCACCACACCCGGACGTTTGCAAAGAAAGTATTCAACCTTCTCTTTCTCTGCCGGATCCCCACAGCTTCTGCAATGCGAGATGTATGGAAGTCCATGCTTCTCCGCATGAGTGACTGGTGAACACCGCTATGAGTTTGGAAATTGAATAATGGGGCCCTGTAAGCGTCCTGTTTCCGTCATGCAGATTTCAAAGGAGTTGCCTAAGTCGCATTCTAATAATTTTTTTAATTCTTTTCGCCCCTATATCATTCGCTTACAAATACAATTATTTCCTTAATCAAAACTAGTAAGAAGCCATCGGCTTAACCTAAATCTTTTTATACAAATTTAAGCCTCAGTACAAAAAATTACAATCGCTTTGATGTTCTCACTCATATCTTCAGTCATGCGAGCTAATTTGATGTCAAACTATTTGATTGAACCCCGAATCTTATAGAATCAAGCGGCACAACTAAATTTGTATTCGTGGCAACAGGAACGATCATAAAGAAGCCGTCGAGTGGACTGTCACTCCAGCAGCATGGTAAGTGTTTACGCTGATATGGCAACAACAACAACCACATTGATATAGGAGAGATTTTGAGGTCGCCGATTACGAATTTCAGTTAAACAAGAAAAATATTCGGTTATATTCGGTCTGCTATTTTAAAATCGACCGCCTTAGCCGAATAGGTTGCTGCGTTACTACCATTGGGAATTCTGAGAGAACGTAGGTTCGAATCTTGGTGAAACCCCAAACAGATCTAGCATCAAACACGACTGTAACTACTGAATCGGACAGTATATAAACAGACATTAAACGATATTTATCGAGAGACTGTCACCCCCTTCCTAAACTCCCGATCCCCGAATATTGTTGTCGGAGTCTTACCACCAACCATTACAGACGTAGAGCTTTAGCTGTCTCGTGAGATCCGACGTAACTTTGGCTCAATTACGATCTAGATATTGTAGCAGATTAAACTCCTACTTCCTCAATATATGTCCATCATGTGAAGGTACCCCGCACGATAGTAACCACCTATTCACATTGCCCTCTTAAACCCACTCACCTAACATCTCTCTCTATCTCTCTGGACCAAATCTGTCGAAACAGCACGTTTCCTGGACCAACTGTTAGATGAGTTAGACGATGACGGTCAGTGAATATGATACATACCATTGGCAGCGGTGAAAGCTTTGTTTTTCGTACAATTTTTTATGTAATGATGACAATTGCCACTTCGTAGTAGATAGCAGAAGAGTTACCATGTTTGTTGTTGTTGTAGCAGTATAGACATTCCCCGTGCATATACGAGGAATGCTGCTGAAGTGACAGTCCTTGACCGGATATAAATCCGGGCCGTTCCGGTTACGTAGAACCAACTGTCGTGGGAACGTACCAGGTTTGCACTTTAACTATGGTGGAAAAGAACATTGTGAGGGGAACTTCGGCTATCACATCACTTTGGAGCAGCCAAGTTCTGCACTATCATTTCACCCATATTCACCCACTCGTCCAATCAGTCGTTGTTCAGACGGCAACGAAGTGTTATTGGTTGATTTTTTTCATATATCACTAACCCAATCTCAGTTTGTTTGTAAATGCATCCCAAGTGACGTCAGCCCAACAGCTGATTATGTTAAATTCGCACGGACCCAAATAACGGTCTGTTGAAGAGCACATCTCTAAAATCTTTTCACCAGAGCGTGGGATAGAGCGCACACCTTAATAGGCTATTTCTACTGTGGTTCTATACCAGCTCGACTTACTGCAGGGTAGTATGCACTGCATATGAAAAGCCTAATTAACCATTTTTTCACTTGAATGAAAATGCTACTATGAAATAGTTCACCATTTTGATAAATGAGTGAAATTCTTATAACAAAAGAAAAAAGAAAATGTAGCTGCTTATTAGAAATACACATTTGGGAGTAGCAAAAAAATGCTTTGCGCTTATTATACGAATTCCAAGTGGTACTTAAAGTGTTTCGTAGGCGTCAAAAGGCATGGAATTTCTCAGTACACATTTCAATAATTATTTTTTCTACGCATATAATTTGATAAATTGGATTTTAATAAATGCGTTCTATTTCATTTCCAATTAATTATGTATTTGTGTTCTACAAATTATTTAAGTAAAATAATTTGAAATTCACAAACACACACATTTTCCCACAGCGCCACTAACTACTAAGTCGCATGCGATGTTTTACATGTGAATCGCCACAGCTTTTCCAGTTAATTAAATATTAGGAAAAAAGATACTCTGTGTGAATTCACAAGTGTATGTTTACGTGTTTGCATTTTCTATTAAGATATCGGCCTATTACACGGCCAACCTCACTAAGGGATGCGGGCAGAGGGCAGCCTATTTTAAAATGTAAACAAGTGCAAGTGCACCCGCATTCACTGGCAGCCAACCTTGACACCTGCCACCACCAAGTTGAAAAGGTTAATTGCGGAGTACGCCGATAAAACCTCGCAATGGAAATCCTTGAGTGCGATTGCCACAAACTCCATTAAATGAACTGAGGCCTTTAGGCGGCCAATGAGGTGAGAAACTACTTACAAATGCAGTGTCTTGCACGTACCTTGATTATATCCCTCGTAAATATGTAAATAACATTGATGGAAGCCAAAGAAATCGATAGTGGTGCGGACGATACGACTGCCCTCAATTTGTTGGAGAAAACAAGAGTTTTTGTTTTTGGATTCAATGTGAATTTCACGTGCGTGTTTGGGTGACTTTCAGTTGTTTTAACTATGAGTATTTCTACAACCTGCGAGCACGTGATCGCATGCCGCAGCGCCTTGAGATATGCACACATTTACTGTTGCAGGTTTGATTACTAATATGTAAAGAAATAATTTTTAAGTATTCGCTTTGTAGTTGAATTTCAGAGCCAAGAAGTCAAGTAGATATTTAAGCAACTCTTTTTAGTTGATTGTAAATATTACGGGCGTCCTTTGCTTTCTGGTTTCAATGGCGTGCGAAGTTATTGTGCATGCGAGGGTCGTTTGAAAAGTCCGTGCAAAGTCCGAGAGATGGCACTACTGGCGCGTATCGAAGTTATGTTTAGTTAGTAGCATCTCTTGGAATAATGCACAGGAAATTGAGTGATTTTCAAAAAATAGACGAAAAAGAATTTTGTGTGTGGAATTTTACGCTTCAGTTCAGTAGTTGTGGTCACAAAATTAATGGAAATAGGGTTTGAACTCGTTCCACCCACCTATTCTCCAGACATGGCTCATCGGATCCCATGGACTACAATTTAGTCCCCAATTAAAGATTTTATTTAAACGAGGAGGTACAGCAGAAACGAATGGCTATTTTTCAGACTTGAACTAATCCTTTCATTCAGACTATACGGAAGGGATCAACAAACTACAACAGCGTTGAACAAAGTGTATAAGCCTAAAAGGGGGTGGGTTTGAAGTACCACTCTGGCACTTCCCAAGTAGCACTAAAGCGCAACAGGCAGATATCTACAGACAGCCACAGCTGTTGATGTAGTGGTTGGCGCACTGCCCCAGGTTGTCGAAGAAGCCTGTCGAAAAATAAAAAAGGTTTATCCTAAGTAAGTAAGTAGTTCTTATTTTTGCACAGACTTTTCGAATGGCCCTCGTAAATGCGACATTTAATGCTAAATCACGCAATTTAATTTTTTTATGAACACCACCCAGTTGGCCGTAAAATGTAAAGTTAATTACGAGCTGGTGCAGGAATTTTTCAGGTAAAACATTTTACGTGCAGTGGTTGGAAAAGTTTTGGATTGCATGACGTTTCGAGTAGCTGTTAGTCTCCCATTTTAAAGACCTGTTCATATTGAGTATACAGCGCCAGGTGCGGATAATTCAAAGTTAGTTCGCAATTAAAAGTTTGTAATTTTGGACGTTAATATTAGTTTAAATTTTATTTGAATAGTTTATTGGAAAGGTCGTTATGAGTTATTGCAGATTTTTAAAGGTTATTTAAAGGCTTTTTTACAAATTTAAGAATTCTCATTTATTATTTTAAATCTACTCTACCTATAAGTAATCCCTCCTCGGTGTCAGCTTGGCGAGAATGAAATTGTCGTTTCAAGCTATCATACGGTTAAGTAACCACCATATAAGGGCAATAATAACGAGACATTGAGAAAGCCGTACTTATAGGAAACAGACTTTCTCTGAAATATTTCGAAAAAATATTAAGATGCACGAGAGTTGAGACAGATTAGAAAATAGCCCCAAAACATCGAGTTTTTTTTTAATAAAATTTGTACTTAAAAATATTTTTTTCAAAACTGAACTTCAGATAATAAGAGAGAGTAACCTTAAAAAGTCACGAATATAATTTAAAAATTTTATCAACGGAATCCAAATGATCGGAATTTTTATGCTATTTTTAGACCATTTAGAATATACAAGGTGGCACACAATTAATCATTCAATTTTGTTTTTGAGTGTATTATTTGGAATATACAAGGTGGCACAAAATTAATCATCCAATTTTGTTTCTGAATACATTTTTTAGAACGTACAAGGTGGCGTAAAATTAATCATCCAATTTTGATTTTGAATAGATTTTTTAGAACGTACAAGATGGCGCAAAATGAGTCATCCAATTTTTTTTTAATACATTTTTTAGAACATACTGGGTGGCACAAAATTAATCATTCAATTTTGTTTTTGAGTGTATTGTTTGAATATACAAGGTGGCACAAAATTAATCATCCAATTTTGTTTCTGAATACATTTTATAGAACGTACAAGGTGGCGTAAAATTAATCATCCAATTTTGTTTTCGAATAGATTTTTTAGAACGTACAAGATGGCGCAAAATGAGCCATCCAATTTTTTTTTAATACATTTTTTAGAACATACTGGGTGGCACAAAAATAATCATCAAATCTTGTTTTTGAATGTATTGTTTGGAATATACAAGGTGGCGTAAAATTAATAATCCAATTTTGTTTTTGAATAAATTTTTTAGAATATACTAGGTGGCGCAAAACTAATCATTCCATTTTGTTTTTGAATACATTTTTTAGAATATTCAAGGTGGCACAAAATTAATCATCCTATTTCGTTTTTGAATAGCTGTTTTAGACTATACAAGGTGACGCTAAATTAATAATCCAATTTTATTTTTCAATAACTTTTTTAGAACATAAAGGTGGCGCAAAATTAATCATTCAATTTTGTTTTTGAATAACTTTTTTGTACTATACAAAGTGGCGCCAAAGTAATAATTCAATTCTGTTCTTGAATAACCTTTTGAGAATATACAAGGTGGCGCAAAATTAATCATCCAATTTTGTTTTCGAATAAATATTTTATTTTTTCAAGGGAAATCTTTATTTTCACCTTTATGCCCTTCATTGCTTATATATTTGTATACTGCAGCTGTCTAGTTCACAAGTGTGAAATATGGTAGACGTATGATTCCATTTGCAACAATTATAAATCTTCCGATAGGGTAACTAATTTTGTGCCACCTTGTATGATGCAAATGCAAGTAGGCAAAAAGAAGACTAGAGATTTCGGCAATACAGAGAACTGAAAGAAAATAAAAATTATAAGCATAAAAAATATGTATTTCGTAGCTAATTTAGAACCCCAACTCGGATTCGTTGCATGACAGCAAATGTAATTAAAAAAACCTCACAAGCTAAATTATGTAATAATAATAATATTTGATATTTTGTGGTAATACAATAAACGAAAGATTGCGCGTACCAGCTTGCTCAAATTAATATTTACCAACTAAAATTGCAATCGAAGTTTGCAAAGTTGAAATTGGTTAAGTGGAAGGCTGAATAATACGCCTTGTAAAAAAGTGTGGAAAACTGAGTCAAGAAGAGGAAAAGTTTAACCAGGCTGTTGCACATCATGCGGTTAGAGGCCGCTTCTATGGACCTTTAATAGCTGTTGGTACCCATATTCGTTTAGGTAGTTGTATTTTTGTATAAGTGTAAGTGGGCACACGCAGAAGCTGTGGGAATTTAATTATACTTTATGAGCAAACTTTTAATTGCGTTTACCAAGTAAATTAGCTGGCAGTGCAAGAAGAGAAAATCTAAGAAGAATTTTTAATCGTACTAAATACTTGGAAATATAATTAAGTTTTTGCAAAATTTAAATTTAGAAAACAACAAAGTGACGGAAAATAACATAAACACCTTTCATCTACTCGGCACCTGCTATAATCGTTGCAAGCGTTAAAATTTCTAAAATCTTAATTGCTTAACATTTGCGTGTAGAAAACATTTTTTGGCAACATTTTTTACTAATCCAAATATTTATATTCCACACCACTTGGTTATAATAAGCGCCGAAATGCTGTTTTACGCAAACAAAAGTAATAAGTGGCGTCAATTTGCGTCACACAAATCCGCCAGAAGTCCAATGAAGACAAAACAAACTGAAACACAAAGGGAGCAGCAGTAAAAGCAAAAGCAAACTAAAAACAATCGAAATTCCGGCAAAAAAGACTTGTATATATATATATATACATGCAATATAAAAACAAATAATTTTTACCACAATCTCAAGTATTGTACAAATAAATTAGCATTTCTGCAAAATACTCTGCTGCGCGTTGCCTAATAATAGGCGCCAAAGAGTGCAAAGCGTTAAGTTTTTGGGGTAGGAGCACTCGTACTGTAAAAGTTCAAGTTCAAGCGCAAAAAGTATCGGCAACAATTGAGGACCACCCAGACAGTTTGGTGACAGTTACAATAGCGCAAACATGGATATATTTAGAGGATTTCTGCATGAATAGTGCATGGCAGGGGTTCGCAATTCGTACAAATGCGCATTCACATACACATAACTAGAAATGTATGTATGTGTGTACGAACTATTTTAAGTATGTAAGTGCCCTTACGATGTTTCGCATAAATTGTGCGGATTTCTATAATAAAACTCAAAGCAAATGATGTGCCAGTGACAGCTGGGGCGCGAGTTCGCAAAGAGAAATGCAGGGTTGACAAAGTTATTTTTGAATTAAAGGGAGGTTAGTTATTCTCATGCTATGCGCTGTTGAGTAACCGGAACTTGAAGAAATGTTGCAAGATTTGAGTTTATGGGTTGAATAATGACTATAAGAAATACAATGATATTAATCATCTAATTTCGTTTATGAATAACTTTTATACTAAATGAAAAAAAAGAGTGATGAAAATCTTTAGTTTGGCCTTTACGCGCCCCATTTTGTATTTTTGTATACCACAAGTGTCCAATATAATTGACGCTCGACGCCATTTGTAAAAATTATAAATCTTCCGTTAGGGTGATTACTTTTGTGCCACCTTGTATAAGTATAGAACAACCCCATTGTTCAAGTATGCAGTTAACTCTTGAGGAAGCACTGATGAAATTTCCTACCTAGTGGCAGGTGATAACTCCCTTATCAAGACTGGTGAATTTTTCGCCTAAATGATCTGACTTCAATAGTGTTTTTACTCAGGAAAGCTACATGACTTGTGCATGAATGATTCCTGATCGGTTTGCGGTAAACAAAAGAAAATGATGAAGAGCTCTCCTTCCAACATAAGGAGGAATGAGTGATGATTGCTTAATGAAATATTCCTTGCTGATTCCTTAATGATTTGTTGATTGCCTATCCGCTGTAAATCTAAATCTAAAAATACAGAATGAGATTGCCTTTAATTTACATAAATTTACATATACTTAAGCAATAGTCTGTCTTCTGTCAATCTTAACCGGGTTGCATTACAAATGGGTCAGAAGGCGATGAAGGGTAAAACGAACAAGTTACCAATGTTCGCTTAGACACCTGCTGGTGATGGCGGCGGACGGAGTAAACATCCTCTTCTATGGAGTGATTGAAGTACCTGATTTGCCTTGGACATAGTTCGCATCAGGTGAGATCAATCAAATCGCTCAGCTGGTTAAATTTTAATTTAAAAAAATTAGGATATGAACTCTTAGTTTATACAGAATCGAACCTACCTTTGTTTGTATCCGAGTAATGCCTCCATTTCGATAATTTTTCTAGTTTGGATCTAATTTGAACACTTTCAAGTATAAGTAGTTTGCGAGTAGAATTTTCGGGTATCAGGCAGAGCGCAGGAAACCCCAAAAGCATATTAAAAAAGCATTGAACTATCCTTTTTGAAATACGTGCGCAGACTTGCAGGGAAAAATTAAATTTGAACCGATTTATTTAGTGCTCTACTTACTTTTTTGTCTAATAATTTATATCTTTTTCTCTCCCTCTCTCAAATTCTTCCCAGGCCTACGAATGCCGCTTCCCCAAATGTCCACAAATGCCCATCGTGCTCGACTGCGAGATCGTCAAAGATGAAGTCTTAGAGAATGGCGCCAAACGCAATACGAGTCGTCGCTGCAAATTGGCCGTCGATGCGCCATACATTTTCAAAAAGTTAATAGGTGTGGACTTTGTATATTTCTTGCAACACAACTACCTCGATCTGGCTAATCGGACACTCAGTATTGAGGCTGTGAACGAGAGTTTCTCGTCGCGCATTGAAATTTTCGAACGCTGTCGTTACTATGCGCATCCCGACAATCCCGACTGGACTTGTTTCGACCAGACAGCCACACTGGATATTAAGAACTTTTTCGGTTTCGAACACTCCATGGAAAAGATGGGCATGAAGCAATATACGCAAACAACGCTGAAGGGTAAAGAAATCATTGAGTATTTCATAGATCAATTGAAGGAACAGGGTGTAACCGAAGTGGAGCGTTGGGTGCCGCCAGTCGATGCACCCTGTTCGCCGACCACGCGTGAGGCTAGCGAAGAACCAACTATGCAACAACAAAAGGATAGCGAAAGGCGCCGCTCCTCACACGATGTGCTACTCGATGGTGACTTTATAGCGAAAAATTTGGGCGATCTAACGCCAATGCAGGCATCAAAACTGTTGGAGCTGCGAAAAATGCTGAATGGTGTCGAAGACTTGGAAAAAATGCCAAGTTATCAGACCATACTGCGTTTTTTGACAGCACGCGATTGGCATGTGAACCAAGCATTCACAATGCTCAAAGACTCGCTTAAGTGGCGGAAGGAGCACAACATTGACTCATTGGTTAAGGAATATAAGGCACCAGCAGTGGTAGTAAATCACTTTCCCGGCGCTTGGCATCATCACGACAAGGATGGGCGTCCGATTTACATACTCCGTTTGGGGCATATGGATGTGAAGGGCCTACTGAAGTCTATTGGCACTGAAGGCTTGCTGAAACTCGTGAGTTGGTGTGTGATTTGAATGGGAAGATTTCGTCTACAAGACAACCTATTTCTTTACAGACGCTACACATTTGCGAAGAGGGCATGCAGCGTATCAAGGAATCGGCTGAGAGGTTGGGACAACCAGTGCTGAGTTGGTGTCTGCTTGTAGACTTGGAGGGCCTCTCTATGCGCCATCTCTGGCGGCCGGGCGTAAAAGCTCTGCTCAATATCATTGAGACAGTCGAGCACAATTATCCCGAAACGATGGGCCGTGTGCTGGTGGTGCGTGCGCCGCGCGTTTTCCCCATTGCCTGGACCATTGTTAGCACATTTATAAGTGAGTATACAAGAGGCAAAGATCCAAATATGTTTAAAGATCGTAAAATATATCGAAATTGTTAAATTTATGAACAGATGAAAATACACGCTCGAAATTCCTATTCTACGGCGGACCCGACTGCTTGCACATGAAGGACGGCCTAGAGCAATACATCGATTCGGAGATCATACCAGACTTTCTGGGTGGTCCATGTAAGGTAGGTCGAGACAATTTTGTTTGCTACTGTAAATAGTTGCAATGAAATATTACAGTTTGTTTGTAATTTAACAGTTATTTATTGTTTTGTTAAACCTAATCAAACATCTCTTTTTTTAAATGCCTACGAAATGAAATTTTGTCCTTAACAAAATTCAGTCAGCACTGGTCTACATTCCGTATGTGGAACAAATTAATCAAAAGTATTTTACGCATTGCTTTTTTCCTATTTGCGATTGTGTAAGAGGCGCTTTTACTTAGCTTTTATGTTCCTAGAAATCTCACCACTCGTCCAGTCTCAAAATGTCTCATATGTCTCGTGCTCTGTGGTCGTATTAAATTTCTTTTACATTCACTATTAAAACCATGTTTGTGCCAGTGCTTGTGTGTGTAGAAAACAAAGATAATTCAAATAAATATGTCATGTGCTGTACTTTGTACGATCGTCCCCAGTATTTCAATATGATTTTCCTATTTCACAGTAGCGATAATAAAGCGCTCGATTGTAGTTCACTGACCCACATTCATACATACAAATATCACAAAGCTTAAAAAATTGTGTTTTCATTTTTCATTCAACAATTGAAACTAAATATCATTAGTCAGATATGTACTTCTATGTTTGGAACATTGTTTGCTACAATCTCGCCTTCGAATACGCTGTTAGAGCCGTCGATCGTCGTTAGCGAATCATTTCGTCCACGCAGAATGGCAAAATAAGATGTTAACGTTGACCATATCTTTACAGCCAAGCGCATTATTGCAGTGGAGTTTTCAGTGGGGGCATAACACGGCATCTATGCAAAAGACTTTTTTTTATGATCTGCTCACAATGTCAAAATGTAATTTAGAGTTTACATTTTTGTCTATCAGTCCACATAGTAGAAAATTTTGCACATAAGGGGTGATCAATTTTTTAAGTATCAGATTTTAAATTGAAATAAAACAACGAAAATTCAAATTGATTGAACAACCTTTATTATTTTTGTGTAGAACTATTCATAACATTTAATTGTTAAAGATAATCTCTTTCAAATATTGGCCCCAACTGCGCCGTAATTCGGCCATCCGTAAACACCAATTATTAATGACTGAATGACTCGTTGGAGGACTTCGATCGGTATCTCGTGAATAACTTTCGTAAAGTTGGCTTCCAATGGCACATCGAAGCTGGTTTATCCACAACGCATTTAGGTGATATCAGACAATCTTGGTGGCCAATCTACTGGTCCGAGACGAGAGATGAATTGCTCACCGAAACGATGGCGCAGTAAATCCATTGTTTCACGGTCTGTATGACAAGTAGCACCGCCTTGTTGAAACCAAATGTTGTGGAGATCACTGGCTTATATTTCCGGCATCAGGCATCAAAAAGTCACGGCGCGATAGCGTTCGCCATTCATTGTTACATTGGCACCAGCCTCGTCGTTGAAGAAATATGGGCCGGCAGTTGTTTTCAAGGAATGTAGCTGTTCTTGAATGGATTCGGCTGGCTCGGGTTCAGGGCCTAGTGGTTCATTTGCTTCATTAGTCAGTTTGCCAGCGAACTCGTTCCCTGTATTACCAGAATGCCCAGACATCCAAATAAGACAAACTTTGTTGTGTTCAGCAACTCTGCTCAGTTTTGTCTTATATTCACTGACTAATTTCGAAGAGCAGCGTGGGTTAGCAAGGGTTTTCAGTGCTGCTTGACTATCACTACGAATTCCATACTACTACCCCGCCACTTTTCTCAATTAGCCAGTATGCTAGATTCGAGATGGCATATTATATATATTTTCGTTAAGAATACCGTGGCCATCTATCCTGGGACGTACGAGTACTTATTGCCTTCGTCTTAGTACAATCCAGATCCGCTATCATCACTAATTTCTGTCAACAATTCACAATTACCCTCATCAAATTTCAATATCACTTGCATAAAACTTCTTGTGTTGTTGTACGTGTTAATGATGCAATTTTTAATTAAAATACGTACAAAAAATATCGGTTATCAATGTTTTCTTTTTTTTTTGCGCTTCTCTCATTACAATTACACAAACACAGACACTCATTCATGAGGGAGGACTTGTGCCAAAAACGCTCTACAAAATGAATTCACTGGAGGAAGACGATGCAGAAGAGGAGGAGAAGAAACCGCAAGAGGTTGACGCCTTAGTGCACGAACATCGTAGCCTGTATAAGACAGTCGAATTGAGAACCGGTTATATGCACGAGGTGATCATACCCAATCAGGATCCAAAAAGTGTACTCACATGGGATTTTGATGTGACGCGCAGTGACCTACACTTTACATTGTATCGCGCAACAAAGGAGCTGCCGCCGAAAACCGGTAAGATTATTGAAAAAAAAAGACAAATACCGGCAGTTTTTACACTAAAGAGACTATTTCTTATCATCACAGATACCGCCGTTTCCATATTTGATCTGAACGATTTCATCGAAGGCGAGCACTATTTCAAGGAGGAGCCAACGCTCATTTGTCGACACCGTGAAAGTGTACAGGTGAGTAGTAGCCTATGCCGAAGGCATCAAAATTCCTATAATTTTTATTTGTCCTATACTTTAAGGGCTCCCATGTAATGCATCACACGCACTCCTACATAATGCAATGGTTCAGTCCGTCTTGCGGCCCCGAAGGCCCAGCACAGCTGAACTTCTTCTACGAAGTGCTCAGCTCGGCCAACTACAAAGGCTCCATGACCAGTCTGCAATCGGGTTTCTCATCATCGTCAGCTGCCAGCTCATGTCAGAGTCGATGATATGAAGTGAAAGATGGTACGGCCTGTAGCAGTACATCAGCGCTGATGGGCAATGGCAGAGTGTCGGGAAAGGCGGGGAAGCAGGAATACAACGGTGAGGAGCTGCATGAGCACGGCATCATTGCAGCCGATTCGCTGATGGAGAAGACACTGAATTGAGCAAAAAATGAGAGTGTGTGTGTAGAGCAAATGAATACACAATTAACTTTAATATTCAATTTAATTAAAATAATTTTATAGTTTAAAATGCTAATATGGAATAGTTTGATAGTTTAATAATAAAATTTACACGCATAGATGCTATAAATTAATTATAGTTTATAATTAAAAAAACACAAACAACGGTAGCTTGATTTTAAATAGAGTTTAGAGGAAAAAAATAAAGAAATTACACGCCAGTGAATGAGGTTGAGTAGAATTGTAATTTTAACAAAAATTAATTTGGCGATTCAGTCTTTAAAAAAAAAATAAATGAAATTAAATTATAAAATAAATTATTTGAAAAACGAAAAATCAAAAGTAAAATTTGAAATAACAAGCGAAAATTTCACTAAAATGCCTGATATAAGAAAGTAACGCATTAATGCATTGTATTTTTTTAATTGTTATCGACTAATCGATAGCATAACGAACCAAACTTGTTCATCATTAGCAAGCAATCATTACCACAATAAAATATTAAACCGGAATCGAATGTGCAATAATACACACGAGCATAAACTGTATTTTTGAAAAACAAAAACTTACAAAACCACAAATGCGTGCTGTTAAAAACAATAAAAGCGTTCAAAAGCGATACTGAAATTATCCTACAAATTTAGAGCGATTAATATTTAACGCGGCAGTAGTAGTTGCATGGAATTAATTTTACTAAGCGCGACTATAAATGACTAATCAGTAAATTAGTCATTAAGAAATTGCACCTCAAATTTCAATAAGATGATTTTTGGTCTACAATTTTCTAGAAATGTAAATTTTAAAAATTTTGCAATGCTACAGGCTTTCGATAATATATTAATAGTTACATTTTTTCTAATGATATTGAAGATTTTTTAGGCTTTATAGCCTTTTTAGCAGAAAGCGAACAATTTGCAAATTCAACTAGACATGATTCGATTTTTAAACTCACTCATTTCGAAGCTATTGCTGCCTGCAGGGCCGGAGGAAAAAAAATGTAACCAAATGAATGCAAGTTTTTATGAGTTTTTCAATGCACCAAAGGCCATGCAGAGAGCATAATTTTTATTTACTTTAGTAACTTTGCTATTTTATGTAAAAAAAAAAAATTCGGCATTGAAAGTTAAATTTTTGTTTTCTTTTTTCTGGTTCCGACGATAGTAAGCTCATATAATATTTAATAATTTTTTGTTTTTTCTAGACAATTGAAAGAGCCAAAATCCCATAAGCAGAAAAGGCTCATTTTTGATTTTGGAGTTCATCTTCGGCGAAAGTTTACAAATAAATAATAACGGTTGGTTAAGTTTCAGGGGCCGGTGTTGATTTTGAATAAAATTACGCATAGAACAAAATATCGGCCAAATGGCCGCCGCGGCCTCGGCGGCACACCTCCATCCGATGGTCCAAATTTTCGATAACGCAAAATTAAGGTTCTATGCTGTTAATGTGCCGAATTATCTCGTCCTTTAGCTCTTGAATTGTTGCTGGCTTATCGACGTACACCTTTTCTTTCAAATAACCCCAAAGAAAGAAGTCCAACAGTGTCGTTGACGTTTAGGTGTGGTTCACATTCAACATCGGCCATTGAAATTTAACCACCCTTTAGTTTTCTTTTGTACAAACAATTTTTTTTTGTTTGTACCAAAATAGTTTTTTTTTTGTGTATACAAAAATATTTCTTTTTTCTTTGCTTGTACAAAAAAAAATATATATATTTTTTTTGTGTACAAAAATATTTTTTTGGTTGTTTTATATTTTGCAAGCCCTTTGTTTTTTCACCATCAAAAATTCTTGAAGTTAAGAGGCTTGCACTAAGCTTCATCAGCTATATTAAAACTCATACAACACGTATTAAATTTATAAAAAATTCACATATCATAAAGTCCCTTGATTCCAGATTTCCTGGTTTCAATAAATGCTTTTAACAAATGTAACGCACAGACGTTGTCACAATAATAGCGCAATGACATTTTTCAAGTGTTGACTAATCATTTACTTAGTTTTATTTTTTTTTTTTTTTTTTTATAAAAATATTTCTTGTACCACAACGAAAACCATATCTCAAAGTTTCACATTCATAAAAATATAGGTTACAATACAACGAAAAACATATGCATCAAACCTTCACAATTTTTACAAAATTAAAAAAAAAAACACGAAAAATTTTCATCAACATTTCACACGTCTGTACGTTTCATAGCTCAAAAAACGGACCTTAAAATATCAATTTTCTTTCAAGCACTGAAAACGATTAGTATTTTCAATTAGAAACGTGTATTTATAAAATTAACTTTTTCACTACATAAAATTTGGTCATTCAAATAATGTTCAAAATTAAATATATAAAATTATAAATTCTAAATTAATACTCGTATACAGAAATTCATTCATTTTTTATTCATTCAGGGTAAACACCTAACAGAAATGTACGCGCCAATTATTTATTTTATTTTTATTAATTTGAATATTAATTAAAAGTGATTTAAGTGAATTGATTGCTCTTAGGTGAGTTAACTCAGTTATAGACGCGAAAAGAATGGAGAGATAGCTCGAGAATGATATTCCGCTGGTCGATAATATTTTTAATAGACCCGTATTTCAAATAAATTTCTGAAATTCTGGAATCCTTGGGTACACTGTGTTTGAAAACGCCTAAAATCTATGAAATCTATCTAAAAGTACGTTCACATATGCAGTGACTAGCAATAAATCCACAAAAATGTGTCTACCCGTTCGCATATGGCAAATTAGCTGCATAATTGACAATCAGCAGCGAAGACTGTTTTGAAAGGTGTTTCTTCCTAGAAATTGTTGGAATATTTTATGGTTTTTTGTTTGTTTATTTATCATTACCGATATGAAGTAAGGGCAAAGAGAAGTGTAATTAGCTGCTAGTAATGGACAGTTGGAGGAGATCCGTAAACGACGTCTACTGAGGTTGCAAAAAATTATGGCTACGAAATTTGATATCACATTTTATATTAAGTAATAAGAGGACAAACCGTTTGCAGACACACGCTTTTTTCTGTTATTTGAAGGCATAATTAGTAATATCTAGCAAAAAGTTTATTAGAATTATGTCTTCAAACCTCTTTTCTGTGCCAGCAACCATTTCAATTAGTTTTCACTTTTACGCTTCTCCTTACATTTGTAACAATAACTATCGATAGCACAGAAAACACAGGGATGTACATGAAAAAGTATGTTTATACCCTGAGATTAGTTTATAATCTCAGATTTCGAGAGAGAAATCTTGTGTGGCTAATCTCGCTTTTTAATTACGGATTGGGAGTTAGGCTCGGAAAAGTAGATAATCTACTTATATGGGAAGCTATTATAAGGGAGTTTTGGGCATGCAAATGTATATTTCGAAGGTAAACTAAACAAAAAAAGAAAACTATATTTTCCCTTGTACTATAATTCCGCATTAAGGCAGGCCAATAGTTAAATATTAATTGAAATATGGAAGCTGAGAATGCTTGTTGTTTCAAGTAAAGTCTGTTGCTTCTTTATTTCAATAAATCTCGGGATATGGGCTCCTAACACTCTCTTGATAATAAATTACGAGCAAAATTAGTGTGATTTTTTGTTTTGGTTTTTGTTAGTTTTAATAATGAAAGTTGTAATATGCATAATAAACGCCCTTCGTTGGTAAGTTGGTTAAAGTGGTGATCCATCCAGAATCCATTTTGTTGCATTCATCCAGAATAAAAAAGCAAATTTTATTGCCACATTCTCGCTACCAACTTGCGTAATGGTTATTAACAGTATGCATATATCGAGATTGTATAGTTTAAGAACCTTATTAGGTTGTTGACGTCTAAGCCAGACAGTTATTCGACACTCTCGAACAGTTGTTTGCCAATGATTGATATTCTCTTCATCCATAAGGCAGGGCATTCACAGGGGAAATGGAATACGTTTCCTTTTTCACTGGTTGTTTACAACTGTGACAGTGTGTAAACTCCCTTAGATTGCAAAAATTTGTTTACAACTCCAACCCTCTCGCTTGTCGTATTCGATTCAAATGTAACTGAATTAAGTATCAGGTCAGTCCATAAGGTCGTGCGTTTTTTAAAGGTGGTTTTAAAATTAATGAAAAAGATGTTTAAAGTATTTATTAATCAATAATATATTTTCCTTCATTATTTACAATGTCTTTCCAACGTTTAGGCAAATTTTTAATTCCCTGTTCAAAATATTGTTTGTCCTTGGAGCCAAAATACGCTTCGATATCCTTTTTTATAGCGTCTTTTGGGGAGTAGTTCTTGTTACCCATATCCCCCCAAATGGACAAGAGAATCTTCTTGGGGTGAAAGGAATCTCTTAGGGTGAAGGCCATCTCTTGGGGTGAAGGCCATCTCTAGGGGTCGGTTCTGCTGTTTCATCTTTATCTAACCATTGGCGTTTGCGAACACGATTATTGTAAAGGACCCATTTTTCATGGCCAGTAACGATGCGGTTCAAAAAACTTTAATTTTCAAGCCGTTGCAACAGCTGAGAGGACACATTCACTCTCTGCTGAAGGTTGACGACGGAAAGTCTATGTGGAATCCATTTTCCCAGCTTTGAAACCTTTTTCAACTGAACCATGTGCCTGTGAACCGTTCCATGCGATAAATTTAACCCCCGAGCTATCATATCGACTGCCAAATTTGGCTCAGCTTCCACAAGTTCGAGCAAGGCGTCGGGGTTAAAGACTTCAGGATGACCAGCGCGCGGGGCATCCTCCACGTCGCAGTTACCACTTCGGAATTTTGCGCAATCCTTACACTCACGGTATCCTCTCCGTGAACAGTGTTTATTTCTGCAGCAGCAGTTGTTGCATTTCTACCAGTTTTATAAAAAAAAAAATACGAAATATGCCTTTTATACGCGTTCGAAGTTTCCAAGGAAAATATAAACCGTTATATTCCGCGAATAATTTTTTGTATGCAAAAATCGTACAGAAGTGAAATTATGGGTAAAATACGCACGAACTTATGGACTGACCAGATAATTCGAGGTGATGCCAAAACCTGCTGATATTTTTTCACTGAATTCTGCTAATTTTCGAAATCCAATCAACCTTTAAGTCCATCGATTAGGATGTAGAAAATGTAATTGAAAATAAACTGTTATCATTCTCAAAGCCATTTATGTGCAATTAGTTTTTAGAATACTGCAGTTTTCGAAAGTAATCATCGCACATCAACTCAGCGCTCATAATCAGTTTTTGCATGCACTTTACGTCTTACGAACTTCACAAAAAATGGTTGTTATAAAAAAGAAAACTATTTCTTGACGAATATACAATACACACGCAATTACTCGTACATGTGTAAGGGTTCACTTTTAATTTGTGTCAATTAACACAAACGGCTGAATAAAAACAAAAAATAGTAGAAATATTTCAAACAAAAATGTGCATACCCGCTGTATGTACAAATGTATGTATGTCAAACGCAAACCGCCTATGTGCTAAGCAAATAAATAAATGAATAAATATATAAAAATTTAGCAAACTTACTTTTAAGTAGACACTCATACATGCAAACACATGTGTGTATATAAATGTAGTTTATTAGAATTTTTTGCATACATATGCAACTATATGTGCATAACAATGCATACATACGAACATACAAAGAAATAATGCAAACTTTTTTAGCTTTTTATACACACAAGAAAATATGTGTTTGGAAAGTGAAAAGCGACGTGTGTTTGTAGTTGCAGTTTGCAAACATTTGCGTTGACTAAAATGAAAAGGAAAGTATTATGGCGTAGTATTTCAATGGTAGTGGATAAAAGTTCGCCTCTGATTTGCTAAATGAAATTCTAATTCTGTAACTAGAAGAAGTTAATAATTAAGTACCCCTGATATGATATACTACTTGTTACCTCTCATTTAGAAATTTTGGATAAAGAAGTCGAGAAATTAAAAATTATATAAATGCATATTTACTAGAGGTCATTTGAATGCCGCAAAAAAGTCAAAAGGCTTTGCATTAGAAGTACTCAGAGTGAGCGTTTGCTACTTTGCAATACTTTGCGGTGGAAATCCCATTTCGTTAGCATAAATACATTTGAGATCACTTGTAAAATAAAGCAAAAGAGTTTAAATGCAAACACTTTGTTATAATCAGTTATATATGAATACACACAGTTTACACACACACATACATATATACACAAATACTAGTTATTTTTGCGCTAAAGCTAACAACTTTCCAACTTCAAACACTTTTAACATTAGCATTAACTAAAGACATGCACCTGTGCGCACAATAATAGCAGCCCGGCTTGACTATTTATTTATTTAAAATTTTTTTTTAAATTTTTCAATTTTTTTTTTTTTTAATTTTTTTTTTAATTTTTCTTATAAAAATATCGTTCATCTACAACAAAAAGCATATATAGATGGGGTGTTTTTTGAGCTGCATGAGAACTATCGATAACTATGGTTTGGCAGCTGGGAATGGCAAATTGTGCGACATTTCTGTTCAGTAAAGTTTGGATTCATCCTTTCAAACTGGCGGATACTTTCAGATTTGCTAAAGAATGTGGGAAATTTTCACAAGACTAGCTATCACTGTCTCTGTCTCTGTTCTATCCTATCTCTTTCTCTCTATCCTATTTCTTTCTCTCTGTCCTATCTCTTTCTCTCTGCCACTGCTCTCCGTTCCTCCTTGGCTATTATCAACTCTTTTACTTTTCAGAGCTTCGAATCCAATGGGCTTTTTAGCTTGATTCTTTTCGGAGCTCTCTCGGTGCCTCTTGGCTCGCCTTTTTCAAATTTCCTTTTCAAAATTTGGTAAGTCAGCTTGATCTGTTTAACGCCGAACATCGCTTCCAAATTGTAGAAATTGACTAAAAAAAAAAAATAAATATGTTCCCCAAATTCATGAAACACTGGCGGCATCATCAGCCCTTATTTCTTTGAGGAAAGACCGAAGATGCTTTAAAATGAAGAAGACTGACGTTACGGCGCTGAGCAATCGGTTTATCGCAATATTCAAGTCAGACTTATTGAAAGAAAGAAAAAGTAGCCAAAAAATGGATTAATTGAATGGACCTTGTTGGACCTCGAAGCCGCGGCGGACATACGGGGTTTGATTGAAAAGTAATGAGCCTTATTTTGTTTAAGCAGTTTTATTAAACCTTTTGGCTTATACAACTAATATTCTTCAAAATAGGACCCTTGAGCGTCAATACATCGCTGGTAGCGGCCCTTCCACCTGAAGGAAACATTTTTTAAACCCATCCGCCGGAATCGCGTTCAATTCGGCTGTCACAGTTTTTGGATCACCTCGATGGAGTCAAAACGCCTCCCCTTCAGCTTTCTTTTCAGGCGCGGGAACAATAAGAAGTTCGGAGGGGACCGGTCTGGGCTGTAGGGAGGGTGGGGAAGCACCGGTACCCCCATCTTGGCCAATGCAGAGGTGCAGAGGAAGGCGGTGTGCGTCGGGGCATTGTCGTGATGAAGAGTCCAATTGTTGACGAGGTCGAGCCGAGCCCGGACGACGCGGTTTTGTCAGCCGAAGGAGCACTTCTTTGTAAAATGCCGCGTTTACAGTGCTTCCTGGAGGTACTAACTCCTTGTGGACGATGCCTCGAGAGTCGATCACTGTTCGTCAACGACGTCCCCCGGCCTTCCTTGAACGACTTGTCCCACCGTTTTACCTGGGCACTGGATTGAGATTGGTCCCCGTAAGCCTCATTGAGTAGCTCAATGGTTTCGGTACTCGTTTTGTTTAGCTTTACGCAAATTTTGATCGAGTAACGTTGCTCCAACGATCGCTGCATTTTCGCCACTGCAAAATCCTAACAAACCTTTAAAACAGCTTTTACGCGCGGGCCTTGTTGACTGCATCGCTGATGCCAGCGAACTGGGACCGGTTTCTAGTGGAAGGGAAAGGTCCAACGAGCATTTTCCTCCACCAGCCGATTCGGTTGATCACTTGGCAGACGCTCCGCGCGGGAAGGCTCATTACTTTTCAATCAAACCCTGTACGCCGGATATCATAAAATCAAAAAATAAATGCCATGAAATTATCTATCAGATTATAATAAAAAAATTCATTCCAACAATATTTCTCTTTTGCATTAAAATTTTAAGGTCTTAAGAGGAGAAGTCCATGTAGAAGCCCATGATACTATACTTGCCCATGATACTACTTAACAAATTTTCGTCAAAATCAAAAAACTTTTTAGTCAGATATTTTAGAAAAATTAACATAATTTTTTAATAGAATTTTAGAAAAATATATAAAATTAATTAATATGATAATAAAAACAATTTGTACCAATGTAAAGTACGTAACGGTGTTAAGCATTTTCTTCGATACCAGCAATGCTTAACGTTTTTTTATACGGAGAAAATGCAAGTCCGCCAGCAAAAAACAAAAATGTTCAAAAATGCATGCGATTTTTGATCCACTTCGAACTTGCACTTTATTAGGGCTATAAGCTGCATACTCTTATATTTTCTTTAAAAAGCCTGAAATTGTTACGAACATTTTTTGATTTATTTTTTAATTTTCTAAAATGTTTGAGACCTTAAGTTGTATGACTTTTGTTGTAGTAAAAACTGTATTTAAGAAAGAAAAAAAATTAATTGAAAAGTAAACAAAAATAAATAAACCATTGCAATAAGTCACACTGCTATTATTATGAACGCAAGTGTACATACACACATATATATATATCAGAAAGTATTGAAGAACCAGAATACTGTACTAATCTAAGAAAATGTTTCATGTTATTTAAATGTATAAGCATAAATAAATACTATTTACTGAGAAAACCCCACAACGTATTTTCTTAATTTTCTGTCGGAAAAGCCTTTATAATTCTTCCTTTTCTTCTTGAATGGTTCGATAGCCGGTTAACCGGATAAGCGGTCGTGGCGGAGTTTAATAGAGTGTGCCAGTCACCAAGGGCACACAAAGTGACGCCAAGTCATTCTCCACCTGACATTTCCAACGCAGAAGAGGCCTTCCTCTTTCTCTGTTACCGCTTCGAATACTTTTAGAGCCGTAAATGGTGCGGCCGCCGTGGCCGAATGGGTTGGTGCGTGACTACCATTGGGAATTCAGAGACAGAACGTCGGTTCGAATCTCGGTGAAAGATCAAAAATTAAGAAAAAGTTGTTTCTAATAGCGGTCGCCCCTCGGCAGGCAATGGCAGACTTCCGAGTGTATTTCTGCCATGGAAAAGCTCCTCATAAAAAATATCTGCTGTTCGGAGTCGGCTTGAAACAGTAGGTCTCTCCATTTGTGGAACAACATCAAGACGCACACCACAGATAGGAGGAGGAGCTCGGCCAAACACCCAAAAAAGGTGTGCGCGGTTGTATCCATTCGGACGACCTAACCCAGCCAACGAAATCGCTGGATTTTTATTCGCTGCACTATGTCTCTGTCGTCGTAAAGCTCACACAGTTCATAGTGTCATCGCCTACGATACTCACCGTCACCAACGTCCAAAGGTCCAAAAATCTTCCTCAGGATCTTTCTCTGAAACACTCCAAGTGACGCCTCATCGGATGTCCACGCTTCTGTCCCATATGTCAGGACGGGGATGATGGTAGTCTTGTAGAGTGTTAGTCTTGCTCGTCGAGAGAGGACTTTACTACTCAGTGGCCTACCTAGTCCAAAATAGCACTTGTCGGCAAGAGCCACAATCATTTACCAACACTTTTAAATTTATACATAAACTATCTTTTAAATTATCACCTATACCAATGACACGCAATTAAAAAAAAATTAACCATAGAATAAATTATTGTCTATCAGTTTAATCTTCAATACTTTTTCATTGCACTTCATTTAACGAAGCTCCAACAGTTGACCCTTACACCCAAGTGTACTTTGCGTATTTGATATTTCTTCCTAATGCAATAAAGGTTACACACTTTCTTATCTAGAAAAAGTGAATATTTAAAAGTGAAATAAATTCGCGATGCACCATAGCCATGTACAAGGTCCTTCAAGCTGGAGATTTTCCTTTGAATTCAAATTAACCCAGGTACTTAAAAATTCGAGGCAAAGATCACGCTAAATATTAACACCCAGATGGGGCCACATACATGTAAATCGCGTGCCAAGGGTCTAAAACCGATAGTATTACTTTATAGGTGATTGGGTGTGCGTGACCATGAAGAAGAAAGGGTCGATAAACGAAAAACATGGACACACCGATGGACTTCAAATGCGCCCAACTAGTGCTAGTGTATTTTTAAATTTCTTTTTAAGCATATCTGGATTAAGCTCATTTTTTAATGGGAATTTATCTGTATTCATTGTACGATCCGAGGACCTAACATCGACTCGGATCACTACTTTGTTGCAGTATTAGATGTACGTACGATCCGAGAACCCAACATCGACTCCGCTCACTACCTTGTTGCAGCCAAACTGCGCACACGCCTCTGTGCAGCAAAAAACGTACATCTACCTACGCAAAGAATGTTCGACATCGGAAAGCTGCAATCACAACAGACAGCCAGAAGATTCGCCACTCGACTCTCACTCCTGCTCTCAGAGAGCACTGCCCAACAAACCGGCATGCATGAGCAATGGAGAAACATTTCTCGTTCTCTACGTATCGCCGCCGAAGAAGAAATCGGATTCCGGCGATCCCGAAAAAACAATTGGTACGACGAGGAATGTCATGTTGCCGCAGAAAGAAAGGATGCCGCCTATAGAGCCACGCTGCGATCGGGCGCAACGCGAGCCATGTGGGATCGCTACAGAGAGCTGAAAAAGAAAGAGAGACGTATTATCCGAAAGAAGAAACGAGAGGCCGAAATACGTGAGTGCGAAGAGCTTGAGATGCTGGCCAACAGGAACAACGCCCGAAAATTCTACCAGAAAGTTCGGCGGCTTACAGAAGGTTTCAAGACCGGGGCGTTTTCCTGTAATAACAAAGACGGCGATCTGGTGACTGATATCCAGAGCAATCTTAAATTATGGAGGGAACATTTCTCGAACCTGTTAAACAGTGATAGCTGCGCATGTCACAGAGAATGTGTATATCCCGATACCCCAATCGTCGACGACGGAATCGAGGTGAGAATAGCGATAACGCGGCTAAAGAACAACAAAGCCGCGGGCGCCGACGGACTGCCGGCTGAGCTATTCAAACATGGCGGCGAGGAGCTGTTAAGGTGCATGCATCAGCTCCTATGCAAAATATGGTCGGATGAAAGCATGCCTGCTGATTGGAATTTAAGTGTGCTCTGCCCAATCCATAAGAAGGTCGATCCTGCAATTTGTGCCAATTACTGTCTTCTAAATATCGCCTATAAGGTTCTAGCGAGCGTATTGTGTGAAAGGCTGAAGCCCACCGGCAACCAACTGATTGGACCTTATCAGTGTGGCTTCAGACCTGGAAAGTCCACCATCGACCAAATATTCTCAATACGCCAAATCTTGGAAAAGACCCATGAAAGGAGAATCGACACACACCATCTTTTCGTCGACTTCAAAGCTGCATTCGACAGTACGGAAAGGAGTTACCTGTATGCCGCGATGTCTGAATTTGGTATCCCCGCAAAACTAATACGGCTATGTAAGATGACGTTGCTCAACACCAGCAGCGCCGTCAGAATTGGGAAGGACCTCTCCGAGCCATTTGATACCAAACGAGGTTTCAGACAGGGTGACTCGCTGTCGTGTGACTTCTTTAACCTGATGTTGGAGAGCATCGTACGAGCCGCAGAACTTAATCGCTCAGGCACAATATTTTATAAGAGCGTACAATTGTTGGCGTATGCCGATGATATTGACATCATTGGCCTTAACAACCGCGCTGTTAGTTCTGCCTTCTCCAAACTGGATAAAAAGGCAAAGCGAATGGGTCTGGTGGTGAACGAGGACAAAACGAAGTACCTCCTGTCTTCAAACAAACAGTCGGCGCACTCGCGTATCGGAACCCACGTCACTGGTTATAGACAGTTATAATTTCGAGGTTGTAAAAGATTTCGTCTATTTAGGAACCAGCACTAACACCGACAACAATGTCTGCCTTGAAATCCAACGTAGAATCTCTCTTGCCAACAAGTGCTACTTTGGACTAAGTAGGCAACTGAGCAGTAAAGTCCTCTCTCGACGAACAAAACTAACACTCTACAAGACTCTCATCATGCCCGTCCTAACGTATGGCGCAGAAGCTTGGACGATGACAACATCCGATGAAGCGACGCTTGGAGTGTTCGAGAGAAAGATTCTGGGAAGAGTTTTGGACCTTTGCACGTTGGCAACAGCGAATATCGCAGACGATGGAACGATGAGCTGTATGAGCTTTACGACGACATAGACATAGCGCAGCGAATAAAGATCCAGCGGCTACGTTGGCTGGGTCATGTCGTCCGAATGGATACAAACGCTCCGGCTTTGAAAGTATTCGATGCGGTACCAGCTGGTGGTAGCAGAGGAAGAGGGCGGCCTCCTCTGCGTTGGAAAGATCAGGTGGAGAAGGACTTGGCTTCACTTGGTGTGTCCAACTGGCGCCGGTTAGCACGAGAAAGAAACGACTGGCGCGCTTTGTTAAACTCGGCCAAAATCGCGTAAGCGGTTATAGCGCCAATTAAGAAGAAGATCTGTATTCATCATCATCATATGTGAATTCCATATGAATAAAGTGAAAAAATTTTGTTGTTCTGTATTGTATTGTAATTTATAAAAATATTTTCTCAGATGGAATTCTCGTTAAGGCCGGATATGTAGCGGAGGATCAGCAATTTATGAACGATAAATTATATTTTCCTAGTGTCCCTGCATGAATACTTACAGATGTCGATTCTTTGAGTGAAATTTTCGTCGACATTTAGATATATTGGGTTTCCACCTTTGCAATTTCGCGTCGTATTTCGTCTTTCAAGGCTTCAATCGTTACTGATTTGTTCACATAAACTCTAGCCCAGAGATTGCGTCACAGCAAATAACCGAAAGGCGATAAATTGGCCAATCTTGGCGGCCAAATTGTTGCATATTAAGACGAAATTATGCTTGCAATAAAAAACATAGTCAACATTTCTCGATATTGTACTCCGTTGGCGGTAGCGGCTTCCTAAATGCATTTCCAAAGAAAAATGCGTTAATGGCACGAACGGGGATAAACGGCCTGAACGAACTGTCTGCTGGTATTTTTATGGTGTGTACCGAGCAAGTCGACTCAAATTACTCGATTAACTTACATACCCGGGCCAAAGAATACTTGAAAGAGGTCGATGTTGCGCAAGCTAACAAATGCCGATATCGCTTGGGACGGCGCAAGTGGAACAGCCTAGAACCGTGTACGATGAAAAAGTCTTGTCGCAGCGCTATGCTCTCCAGCGGAGTGAAGAAGGGCGAAAATATATATCCGGGCTTTATTAGATGCGACTAACGACCCAAAAAATATCCACATTGTGAAATAGCGCATCCTCCGAATTCCCATAGCTCCACCATTTTCGTATTAGTTTAAATTTTGTATGCCAAATTTAACTTGTTTTAGTAAATTGTAAATTTTCTACTGCCAATAAACAACCAACCAACATCTGTAAATTGTAAAATGTAAACTGTAATAACTGCAAAAACCATAAATACTGTTAAAGAAGAAACTTGATCTTGAAATACCCTATATATGTATATGATGAGCAACTGATATGATTAGAAAATTAAAAAAAAAACACGTTTCCGTTTGATTTTAGTGAACAACAGAAGTAATGAAGGCACTTTAATGAGTATAAAAAAGCTATAAGTCCGAACAAAAATCATACAATTTTTTTTCTTTATTTATATTGCGGATATAATTAAATTTAAAGTTTGTAAAGAGGGACGTGTTCATATTCAATGCGATGCATTAGTTCAATAGTTCTCTTCACATAATAACACTGTACGACAAAATCAAACGTTTACCAAAATACCATGGCTTCGGCAATGAATTCTGGTAGAGCAGTGAACAGAGTTTAAAGGAATGAATTGAACTTCGAGTTGCTCCCACATCCACCGTATTCGCCAGGTTTGGGTTCCAAGCGACTACTGGCTGTTCGCAGACCTAAAGAAAAAATGCTCGCCGGTAAGAAATTTTGCTAGAATGAAGAGGTTATCGCCGAAACTGAGGCCTACTTTGGGCAAAAGATAAATCGTTCTACAAAAGTGGTATTGAAATGTTAGAGCGGTGCTGGAATTATTGCGTTGTTTTTGATGGAAACTACGTTGACGAAAAAATCTCATTTTGAACAAAGAAAACTGTTTTCTTTGATAGGCCTGGGACTTTTCAGCCATTGTGCTATATCGATTTATTATATGAATGTGTAGGAAGTAGCAGTGTCAATAAAAAAAATTAGACGAAAAGTTTCAAATCGTTTGGATTACTTGGACACTTTGCTTTTGTGCTTCTGCCAGCATCTATTGCCAGCAGTCTGTTATTTCTTTGTGTGCTGCACAGTGTAATTATTAAAAACTTTTTATTATATTTTGGTGTTTTCTTTTGGAGAGAAAGCTGCAAGTTTTTACTATGTATATACATTTGTATAAGCAACAATTTTCCAGTAAGAAACAGAACAGTTTACAAGCATGTGGCATTACAATACACAAATAAAATGAATTTGAATAAGAATTTTGAAATAAATGTAGTAAAAAAAGATTTAATAAAAATATACTGACTTGTAGAAAGGCGAATTCCACAATTTTTCTTTAAAATTATTTAAATAGCGCGCCCTGAAAACTTGCCAATTCTCCTAGACTTATTAGTTACGACCTCAGACACATTGAACAGATCATTGAGGTAGAACAAAAATAGCAAGAGCAATGTGTTTTGTTTTTGCGTTTGATCCCTAGAATTTACAAATTTTTAAAGAAAGATTGCCAGCTTAGAGTAATTTAAACAAAGTTTCACAATTTAGGGTTCAAATAAATAGAAGAAAAGCTGCTCTGTTACTACCACCTACTCTAGGTGCTTTGGTTGCTGGCTAATTTGTACTGGAAAGCGCAGTCAAAATGTATTTAGTAAAGTGTGATTGAGTTTGACAGTGCTCTTAATGGAAACATATGTATAATATTATATATAATGTGGAATTGAAAAAAAAATTGTTAAATCATTTAAATTCGTTAGTTTGCTCGGTTGTTATTTGTTGTTGTCAGTAACAGCTTATTTAATATATTTTTGGAACTTAAATACTCGTCTTTTCGTGAACACACCCAACAGCTGTCAATGACATTTCCTGTAACAGCTGTTTGGTGTTTGTATAACAAAATAAGTCTGCCAAACCTTCAAACAAAATACGGAGAATGTTAACAAAATGTAGCGAAATACATAGTAAAATAATGAGAAAACGAATTTAGTGAGCACAAAATAAAAAATAGCGCAATTAATTAATCATACATAAATAAAAGTGAACTGAAAATGTTACGCATTTACTACGAGTAATAAACAGAGACAAAGTAAATAATATAATGAGAAACGTGAAATGCATATCGGCGTTGGTGCTGCAAACCAGTGACCTAGTAAATTACATACATACATATATTTCGCGTACATTTGGATTTTTGAATGGTTAATCAAAAATGTTCGTTAATTCCCAGGTAATTATATAGATTGTGGGCCGGGTGTCAAAACTGGTCAAGAATAGTCGATAGGTACGAATCGACGCGTGTTGGTGCCAATACTAATAAACCAAAAACGGTGCGTAATTCTATTAAACCGCTCAAAAGTTTCTAACATAAAAAAATCGTTTAAGTGGTATTTTGATTCCTCCTTCAGTAAAACGCCAAATTGTCGTAACACTCCACTGGGCAACTAACTACACTGTATTCTTGATATTTTCAATAAGACATTTTGCTAAACATTGTTAATGAAAAAACCCAAACTAATAGAAAAGTAAACACAAAACGCGCGTTGAAAATAAACTTTGGTATGGTATTGCCACTTACCACACTTTTCTATTGGAAAATTATAACGTTTCTAGATCGTTTTTTAGTTCATATAATTTAAAGCTATTCGAATATATATCAAAATATTGTTTTCTGTAAAAAAAAGAAAAGCCGCAGTCTAAAATTTAGAATAAAAAAGATTCGCCAATATAAGAAGAGTTCATGTTAAAATGCATTTAAAATCCTAGTCAAATTTACAAGATAAAAATAGACAAAAATCAAAAAAAATTTCATTTAATGCGGTGGAAATCCTGGCGGTTTGTAGATGTTCATCCTGTCATTTAAATAAAAGTAAAAAAGGAAATGCGCTCCGATATTGGAATATTAGAATTGCCAAAACGGGTTGATTCGTACCCAAATCAACTATAGTTTACTAATTTCGACACCCGCACCGCAAACTACATAATAACAAATTCCATTCCATCAAATTCCATTGCCGTGGGTGTAGAAAAAATCAACTAGAGAGATTAAATTTAACTATGTGGGTTTCGGTGCAAGCACTCCTATTTGTACTATGTTCATGTGTCACCTGCTGAACTTGCATTAAATCGTTAATGGGTATGATCGAGGAATTGATAAGTAAGGCAAGAGTTATCGGTTGGATAGATAAGCGAAAATAACAAAAGTTTTCGAACAAAATAACTCGTACAGGCGCTAAAAGTTGACATGTAGTTATGTATATAGGGGGTTCCTCTAACAGCGCTTGAACTTTGAAATGACATAAAATAAATGTGGTACTGGCTAAATTTTTTTTGTTTCATGTGCATTCGATGGCATTGACTACATTTCTTTATGCATTCCATATGAGAATTAGGAATAAATGGAATACCTTTCACTTTATCCGGGATAGGATGAATAAAGGGAAAAATTTAATTATGAGAAAAACAAAAATGTAGACAGTAGACGGAAGTCTTAATATGGGTTGGGTTTCGTTTCCACGATAATAGGTTCTACGTTACCTAAACGACCTTGGCTAGCTATTATTTTTTTGACCCCGGTATATTTGAAAAATGTCTCGCTGGAGGGACTAGTTACCTTCCTAAAAATATTTAAGTGATTTGAGCAAATTAGTTAGGGGATGCAAATCAAGGAGAGATATTACAATAAGCCTTAGAGCCGCCGAGTGTCTTGCCTTAGACAAGCAACCTGGCTAACCTAACATAACCTACCGGAACGACCCGGATTTATACCCAGCCAGGAACTGTCACTCGAGCAGCAATCCCCGTACATGTATGATGATTGCTTGTGATACTACAACAACAACATGAGTTGGGTTTAATGTAACTCATGAGCAATTTTAGGCAAAGTATAATAATTTATTTATTGAAACTTGGTAGATATGTTGGTGAGTACTTTCTGAACGTCCTTTATGGCTCCCAACGTTCCGGAAATAAAAGAGTTGCAATTATTTCTCTTCAAAGTGAAGTGGTTTTACTTGTTTTAATACTTGCGTTCAAAATATTTAAATGGAAATTAAATGCGAATGAATTTAAAAATAATATCACTTTCAAATTTTAAACTACATAGAATAGTCATTCATTGGAATTGACAATAATATTGTGTGGCAGATGCTTGCAAATAAAAATAAAAATACCAACAAAAATGAAGTATTTCTATTCAGTATGGATGATGGAGAGGGGAATTATCATACCTCCATTCTACACACATACATTTAACATTTTAATTTACCGGGGATGCTTTTTGGAAGCGCAGCCGAAGGCCGCCTAAGCGGAAATAAATTCCAATCAACAATACTGTGGATAGAGTAACCGAAGTTGGACTGATGGGGCTATTTTTGTTTTTTTTTTTTGGAAGCGCAGCCGAAAGTGGGATGCAAAAATTCTACAATTCCGAAAGTCTGAAAAATCCTACCTGTATACAAACTTCGTTCTGTTTTGAAGGTCCAGGAGCCAGCGGTCGATTTTGAACTGTGTTTTTATACCGTTAAATTCTTGACTATACTTGTGATTTTGCTTTCATGAATAACGAAAGTGAACGTCAGCTGGCATCTACTAAATGTGAAGTGACCGTCAGCGTCTACTAAATGTCAACAATCCACAAAAAAATTTCAGCCGGTATTAAATGAGTTGTTAAAATTTTTTTTCCGACACGTTTCGCAGCATCCCACGCACCTACCCACTGCTACTGGACCAGCTGACGGTGGCTTTCGTCATCCATTGGATGGCGTCTGCCTTCAGTATTAAAATCAGTCGGCATGAAATGATGAGGTCAAACTGACCTCTGGCTCCCACAAGTGATTCCAGTGTTAGGATGGGGATACACCTCTTTATCCCCCCTTTAATCCCTTTGTGTGGCATTATACTAAATATTCTCCAATTTTCGAACAACCTACCCAACGTCTCTGTGAAATTCAACCTGCATACGAATTTCGTTTTTTTTTTTTGAGATGTCTGACAGCACTAACTTTTCGCTAAATTACACAAATTTAACAACAAACTTCAAGGAGATTAGATTTACCAGGTTTGCTTTTTAACTATGGCGAAAATGAAAATTGTGAGGGGAGATTTTGGCTACCACGTCACTTGGGGATTCGGGAACCGGGTTCTACACGCTCATTTCACATATATTCACACACTCGTCCACTCAATCGTTGTTCAAATGGCAAAGAAGTATCATTGGTTGATTTTTTTCGTATATCACCAACACAATCTCAGTTTTTTCGTAAACACAACCCCAAGCGATGTCAGCCCATCAGGTGATTAGGTTAAATTTGCTGAGAGCCAAATAACCGTCTGCTAAACAGCATACCTCTAAAAATCTTTTCACCATTAACAAACTTCTTATAAACTGTAAACTTCCAGTGGGTGCGGTTTCAAAAAAATAATCGTCATCAGAATAACTCCTGCTTCGTCTTCCATAGTATTTTTGATCAGAAGTCCTTTCCGTGTAGGCGGAAATCAATGTTAGAATGCTGAAAGAAAAACTAGCCAAATGATGCCTGGTATTGCTACTCTACTGAACTGTTTCCTAACACATTTATAGCGTGCTCAGATTACTGATAATTTTTTCCCCCACGGATCAAGCCAGCAGCTCTTTTTTTATAAAACATATTGGAAAACTTGCCCGTTTCTGTGTCTGACGTTTTATCTGTCTGTATTTTAATTTGCCTATATCTGTATATAAATATTTCTGTAAACATGTAAATCTTGAGTAAAGTAATGGGCCCTAAACAATAATTGACCTTAAAACATAATATTGACCCTAATGCCATATTCTTTGCATTTCAATAATTGTTTTTGTTAATAACTTTTTAACGGCAATGTTTTTAGTATTTTATTTTAATAATAATAAATTGTTAATAACTTTTGAGCGATGAAAAAAAAATATTTCCTCTATATTATTAATACCAAAGCCATAACTTCGGGATAATGCCAAGACACTAGTTAATTCTAGTAGACCACTTTGGGATGAAATTCCGCATAAACGGCACTCAATACATGAAGAACGCCGGATAGGCTGACCTTCAGGGCGGCAATCGTTTGTGATTTTTCTGCATTGACTAGCGATTTCACTTAGCCCAACGCAGATAACATCACCGCCACAGAAGATACTGAGGCCCTCGAGCCTCTAATTCAGTAAATTCACTGCTTCCCTTGCAGTATGACAAGTGACGCAAGAATAAAAAATAAATAAAAAAATTAAAAATGAAATGAAAAGTTTCAAATTTCGAGCGCTCTTATTGAGACATCCTTTGCTTGTATGTATATGTGTTTTATAAGTTAACTACTATTTGACTCGCGTTCGGTGCTGGACAATAGTTGGTGTTCGAGGCTCGTGTTGTGCGGTTGCAAAAACTTTGGCGGTGAATTCGAAAGAGGCCGGCAATTCTTTACATTAAAAAAATTTCTTAAAAAATAGAAAAAATATATTTAAACGACGTTGACATTTAAGGTCTTAGGTGTTGTGGCATCACTGAACTTTCAACATGGTGGTAATTACTAACAAGTAAGTGAATAGTTTTGAAAATGTACTTTGCTCATAAATACAGAGGTAATTAGGAGAATTTTATAGGCAGTGGACTTAAAGTGCTTTTTAATGGAGCATTAAGAAATTAGATGGAAAATTAAGATAAAATAAAAGAAATAAAATAAAATAAAATAAATCAAGTGAATTGAATTAAATTTAAACGGATTAAATCAAAAATTAATTAATCAATTATTATAACTTAAGGTAAAGTCAAATAAAAAATAAAACAAATTGAAATAAAAAAAGTGTAGGCTGTTACTTATATTTATGAACGGTAGAAGCTACTTAAAAAATTAAAAAAAATACCTACATATAATAAATTAAATGAAACAAATAAAAAAGTTGAATTATTATAAATTAAGTGGAAACTTATTAATAAATAAAATGAAATAAATTAAATTAAATTGATGAAGTAGCTAAATTATTTAAATTTGTCAAAAATTAAATAAAGATAATATTAAAAAATTAAATTAAACCTCAATAACTGGAGGCAAAATCAAATAAAAATAAAATTGAATTTAAAAACTGTTTTCTTAATTTAAATGTAGACCGGCCTTAATATATTGTACAATGGGGGACCCAAATTGGGAGACATCAGAATTCGTTTTGGAGGTATGGTTCCTTCGGCAAAGTTTCTTATTTTGATCCCTAGAGCAATGGGCGATTTTTTTGCCTCCCCACAAATCCACCCGGCCTATTGTACATTCATATTCACACTTTCGAAAAAAATGTTATTTTTTGATTTTGGTATGAAGTGAAAATTATGAGCAAGTCCAATAACTCGAACATGAACGTTTCTTTAAACTTCTGCAAAATAGTGTGACCAATAAAAAATTTATAGTTCTGAAAAATATAAATCAAAATTCAAATGCGTTCATGTAAATATGTATGTATGTAACACTTAAAATTTTAATAGACTGACGCATATAGCCTTGAAAGGTATTTAGATCTTAGGTTCTGGAAAAGAAATCTAAACAAATAATGATCCAGAGAAAAAATAGTTTCGAAGACGGTGGCAATTAAAGATACCTTCATGTCCTTCTACATGTCGAAAAAGGGGTTTCCAATAAGCGCGAGTCGATGTTTAATTAAAATAAAAATAAAAATCATATTTTTTTTTAATAAAAAATAAAAATCATAATTTTTTTTTAATAAAAAATAAAAATCATAATTTTTTTTTAATAAAAAATAAAAATCGTAATTTTTTTTTAATAAAAAGTAAAAAGTAATAAAAAACAGAACTCATAACTTTATAAACAAACATCATAATTTTTTTAAAAGGCCCAGGTGTGTCAATATAAAGGGTGGTTTTTTTTAGTTGGATAAGAACTATCGACATCGATAACTATAGTTTGGCAGCTGAGAATGGCAGACTGTGTTGACATTTCTGTTCAGTAAGAACAACGGTTCCACTTTGTGGAAATTTTAAAAAAATAAATCTGTTCGCGAAGTTTATAGAGCATTTCGTCCATTTTACGTCGCGGCTTGCACGCTGGTTGCAATATCGGTCCTTATTTCTTTTGAAATGAGTTACGATGAATGGCGAGCGCTATCGAGCTATGCTGACTGAATTCTTGTTTTCAAAAATTAATTAGCTAAAGATTCCGTTCCAACAAGACGACGCAATTTGTCTTACTGCGCCCTTAAGAATGGATTTATTCAACTGTTCGAATGTAACTCGACGAAAATTATCTACCAGATTAAAATAAAAAAAAAGTCATTTTAATTTCTAAAGCTCTTAAAAACACCCGATATGTGGAATACGACTTTCTTTATACGTATATCCGACGCGGCGTCGCATGGTGCCAAGGATCCAAAAGGTCAAATCTTCAATGATTCTGCTGCTAAATATGAGTAATGGAGTAGGTTATATTGCCTTTGGGGACATCGATTTTCTGTGACTTATCATAGGTCTGGGTCGTGAAAAAACCCCTACAACAAAGTATCTAGGGTCAAGTCGTGCAATTTAACTGGCAAATTCACATTCCTGCCGCGAGGTATAACGACATTCTCAAACAACTTGTGTAGAATGTTCATGTCGTTGTTGTTGTTGTAGCAGCATAAACACTCTCCACAAATATCTCTCGAAATGCTGCGGAAGTGACAGTCCTTCGCCGGATATATAGCAAATCCAGGTTCTTCCGGTAACATAGAACCGACTGTGATGAGAATGGCAGAATGTCCATCGTGGCGGTTGGTGTGCGGCACGTATCGTATACTGCTGGAATCACTTGTTGCCCACATTATATTTTGACCAAAAGTAAGTGCTTGCAATCGGTCTGTAATTAGAAGAAGTAAGGCCACCGCTCGTCCCAAATCCACATCAAGCAATCAACTTTTGTAGGTACTACCTGTTAACCTGGGATGACAATTTTGGTTGTTATTGACAATCAAGTTTTTGCGCTTTCAACTCAGTCTAGTTGTTGTTGTTGTTGTAGCAGTATCTTTGCCCTGTCAGTGTTATGTAAATTACCGGTCGTCTTCGTCTAGCTCATCTAACGGTAGGCCCAGGAAACTGGCAGTTTCGACGGGTTGGGTCCAGAGGGAGAGGGGTGTTAGATGAGTGGGTTTGTTGGGGCATGTGAAAAGGTGGTTAGTGTCGTGCGGGGTGCCTTCACATGCTGGACATATGTTTAGTATGTCGGGGTCAATTCTGGATAAGTAGGAGTTTAACCTGCTACAATATCCAGAACGTAATTGTGCCAGGATTACGCGGGACTCTCGGGGAAGCTGGAGCTCTTCTTCTGCGATAGGTGGCGGTTGGACTCCGATAACGGCATTCGGGGGTCGGGAGCTTAGGAAGGTGGTGAGGGTCTCCCGATGGATGTCGTTTATTGTCTGTCTGTATACTGTCTGATCCTGGAGTGGTCTGTCTGTTTTGTCCAGGATCTCGTCCACGTAGTTGAGGAAATGTCTCCTGATGTGCCTGGGAGGTGGCTCAGGCTCGAGCAGGTGTCTGCATGGGTGAGGCCTGCGGTGACACCCAAGCAGAAACTGCTTGCCGAGCATTTTGTTGTGCTCCTTAACCGGGAGCATGTTAGCCTCATCGTGCAGGTGTTGAATCGAGGACATCAGGAGACATCCTGTCGCGGTCCTTATGGCAGTATTCTGGCAGGTCTGTAGCTTCGTCCACTGCGTATCACTGGTTCCAGGCGACCAGACAGGCGCGGCGTAATTCAGAACCGGTCGGCCTATTGCTTTGAAAGTCGACAGCAACATTTCTTTGTCTTTGCCCCAAGTGCTGCCGGCAAGCGACTTGAGGACCTTGTTGCGATTCTGTACTTTCGTTGCAATAGCGGTTGTGTGCGCTGAGAAGGAGAGCAAGCTGTCGAAGGTGACTCCCAGAATTCTGGGATTGTTAACCGTCGGAATTGGTGTGTCGTCGACGTGCACCTGAAGTGGCAGCTTGACCTCCTTTGTCCAGGTTGTAAAAAGGGTCGCCGTGGATTTAGTGGGAGAAAGTGTTAAGTTTCTCGCAGTGAAGAAGCGAGAGAGGCGGGCGAGGTAGTCGTTTATCTTTGAGCATAGGCCATCAATGTCATTGCCCGACGCCATTATCGAGCAGTCGTCGGCGTATGAGACCAGTGAGACTCCCTCTGGTGGCTGGGGGAGTTTCGAAATATAGAAATTGAAAAGCAAGGGTGAAAGGACACCACCCTGCGGTACTCCTTGCTTTATTTTTCTCTGTTTGGAGGTTTGGTCTCGAAATATCACCGACGAGTGTCGACCACTCAGGTAGTTCGCGGTCCACCTCTTCAGCCCTGGCGGGAGTGTCGACTGTAAAATGTCATCTAGTAGCGTGGCGTGGCTGACTGTATCGAGTCTAGTGTAACTGGTCACTTCGGCATCAGTAACTAAATAATGCACAACCCATTTAACAGGCGCCCCCAAAGCAATAATTTCACCACAGTCTGTCCCTAACGGAAACCCCTTTCATTTATTTATTTTTTATCTATGCACAAAAAGAGCAAGAAAGCACAATTTGTCTAAAAAATGTCACAAAAAAGTAAACAAATGCCAATAAGTGAAATGATAAAAAAGTCAATCAAATAAAATTACTATGGTAACCATTTATTTATAACCGTCTTTTACTGTTTTTGCACTACTTTACCGGGTCGCATATTTCTACTCTCAATCAATACTTCCACACGACAGTGCATTTGTGTGTTTTGTTTTTATCGCTCATTTCTTATAAAACTTTCATTGACGAATTCGCACTGCGAGCTCACTGTGTCTCAACAAATTGAGTGTTTCAACAAAATCAGAGAAAACCAGCTTGTAAATAAATATTAGCGGTTTGCTTGCACAACACAAAGTGACCACAAATCTAGTCTTTAGTCAAGCTTTCTGCTGGGCGCATATTCATTTTAGATTGATTATAATATTAAACTGTATTATACGTAACAAAAATAAAAAAATGGCTGCATTCATGAAATTCTTATCACTTTTACAAAATCCCAGCGAAACAGAGCAAGAGCGAGAGCCACCAAAGAATATACTCGAAGACAAAACCATCTTCCCGGACTTCAAAACTGGACCATTGAATAAATATCGTCAACTGTCAACTTTTTGCTACAAGCGCATGAGTATCCTGTTGGAGGGAGAGGAGCATATACGCCTGAAGGTGAGCAAGCAACTAAACTATTTAAAATTATGTGCCACCTGGTCATGCTGCACCTGTGAGAATAGTGATTATGTGAAAAAGTTTACGTGTATCTTTATATTTACATACATATGTAAATGCGTCAAAATATGCTCGTCGTTTGTGAATGAAGCATTAGCTTAGTTACGGTACAAAGGTCAAAGCGCTGATGGTACAAAGTGTAAAACAAAGTAAGATGTGCAGAAATAAAACAAAAAAGTTTGCAAACGGGTATATGTATGTATGTGGATAGTTGAAGAGAGAGGGAATACAAATCGAGTTTTAATTATTTTGCAATTATTTACTTTTTAAATTATCCAACAAAAATTTCCTGTATCTATATATTTACAGTATTTGCACTCATAAATAACTGACTAAGTTCAATGCCTTCCGTACCTAAGTTTTAGTTAATCAAATCGGCTCATTCACAGCAGTGCTAGGCACACTCATACTATGCCACTTTCCGTGTAGAGAGACGAATGTGCGATGTAACTTTTTAGATTTTACATTTGATTGCAATGTGAAAAAAAATATTTTTGCCTGATTGTGAGTAAGTAAAATGTATGTAAGTATGTAAATAAGAGATGCTACACGGTTGAAAAAATACAGAAAGTTGCGCATATCGCGGTTTCGCTACTTAGATCTCAGTGGATTTGACTGAATCAGCTGTTGAGCTGACGTAGTTTTAGAGTTTTTTTTGCATTTTTTTGTTTTTGTTTACAAACAACTTTTTTCATTTCATTTTCCATCATATGGCTTGTTTGTATTAACCCATTGGTGACCGGGAATGAAATTTCTCGTTTTAGCAATAAGCGTGCTTCAATAAAAATAAACAATTTATTGACTGTTTTTATCATAACGTTATTTCGTACTGCTATTGAAAGGTATCCATTGTATTTATAAGTAGGGTTAGGTTAGGTTTTTGTGGCAGTCGGCTAGAATAGTGTAACTCGGGAAGCTTACTGCTTGTTTATCATGGAACCATTTAGACTCTCTTGTGAAGCGTAGGATAGGTTTTATCATCCCAGGATAGTGTCGCTATGGACCGAACTAGTGTGTGACTGCAAGTCAACCAGTTTAACTTAAACTAACCTCTCGTGTAGACTCTGCACAAGATTTTTGGACCTTTGCACGTTGGCAGCGGCGAATATCACAGGCGATGGAACGATGAGCTGAATGAACTTTACGACGACATAGGCATAGCGCAGCGAATAAAGTTCCAGCGGCTACGTAGGCTGGGTCATGTTGTCCGAATGGATACAAACGCTCCGGCTCTGAAAGTATTCGATGCGGTACCAGCTGGTGGTAGCAGATAGAGGAAGAGGAAGGCCTCCTCTGCGTTGGAAAGATCAGGTGGAGAAGGACTTGGCTTCAACCAACTGACGCCGGTTAGCACGAGAAAGAAACGACTAGAGCGCTTTGTTAAACTCGGCCAAAATCGCGTAAGCGGTTATAGCGCCAATTAAGAAGAAGAAGAACCTCTCGTGTAAAATTGCACATCTGCCTACTTGACAAGTGCCAAAGATGACATAAAAAACATACTGATATCTAGGCGTCACTTTTGAAAGACCTTTTATAATTTAATTCAAAGGATCAACCCAATTCCGTCAATGACAAATTCGATTTAACCTTTCAATTATTGAAACGTCTTTGAATGGCTAGCGGAATATTTATTATTCACGGCATCCCACAAAGTGTAGTCTAATGGTGTCAAATTGCAACTTCTAGCAGACCAATTAATGTCTTCGTTTCGCTTGATTGTTTGATTTTTGCTTTGTGATATTCGATTTTCACCCTTAACGGTCGAGAGCTTTTTTTCACTCACCCATAAGACGACGGAAAATTGGGTGAAATTTTAAAAAGTTTATTAGGATGAAAACTTAAACTAAACATTTAAACTGATTTACTTGGATATGAATTCAATATATTTACTTGATTTATAATTTTATATGATCAACAAACCAGGGATGTACGAAGTTGCAATATATGCGGGGGCCTTCCGGCCGTTAAGGGTTAATATTTATCAACTTTTTCGAAGCAAAAGCAATACAATTTTTCTGACATGCCGCGTATATTACTTTAGCAGTTAAACTAAAAAAATCGGTAGTTCAATTTCAAACGCCAGAGGCTCACCCTGCACTAACCATTCATTCTCATTAGCAATAACCACTTAAATCGAAAATCATGTCCAAGAAAATCATTTTTTATGTCTTTCTATATTAGACAGAAACCACTTTGTTTTTCATCAATAACTTTTCTAGGAAGATAGAAAGGATTTATGGGTAGGAGTACAGGCATTTTTTGGTGGAATACGGTGGTAAAGGCTACTAATTTCTTTCTTAAATCGGCTTACATAGGTGGTTAATGCATGTTGCCACAGATATATTTTTACCCACCTACATAGCACACACACACATACTGCCATATGTGATAAATGTATAAATATTTATGATTAGCTCATAAAACATTTTTAATGGGATGGCTATCAGTTAACTGAAATATCTATTCAATATTGCTTTCGTTGTAGCGTTTCAAGGCATTGAGTTATTTTTGCATTGTTGTAATAAAGGCTAAAAGAATACTCGTATAGGGGAAAAATAACGACGCAAATCATAAATTTATTTATTATTATTTAGGGAGACCAATTAGCTCGTCCTTGGCAGTAAGTGATCACTATGCTGGTGTAATTGAGGAGTCAAAACACAATCCTAATCTTTCCAAATTGCTGCCAATAATAAAAGCAGGCCTACGCCCTTAAGCAGCCTTTAAATTTATAGGAGCTTTGTTAGGTCAAAATAGAGTATTGTAGAACTACAACAACTTTAGCAATCAAAACAATAATCAGAAAAATTATAACATTTCAAAACTCTTTTTTTCGAAAATCCGATCGCGCTGCTCTATGTGCTCGCCCACGACCTCCCTACAGCTGAGAGAGGAATATGGCTCACTGCCAAAGAAGTTGAAATAAAGCTAAAACAATTGAATGTTAAAATGTATGACATAATTGAGAATAATACTGGTTACACCTGTGTATTTAAAAAATTTGCAAGTGTGTTTAGCAACACCAAGATTGGCGATCCTTTTTGAGGTAGTAGAAAACTTATACGTGGACACGCACAGCCGGCCGGACGTTAAGAGAAAGATGACCTCAGCAGAAATTAGAGCTACCTTTGCACAAAAATTAAATGAGTATTTAGCTGATGGCTTTGTGGTTTTTGTTGCTGAGAGTTATGGGCATTGTGAAAGACATTAGATGTTGCTCATCAGACACGTGCGGACAAAGTTGTTACCTTCTCGAACAGCCAAACAGCCTACAACCTCTTAAGGGGTTACATGGGTTTCGTTGGTTCAAAAAATGGACTAATTTTTTGTTTTGCCTTATTAATTTCTACAACATCTCAGGAATATTATCCTAAATTTTCAACACGATCCGAATAATAGTTTAGGAGATACAGCCTTTGGGAGGTGTGCGCTCCAAGCTACTTTTATTTTTACTCAAAACTTTAAACGCGTTTTTCTCGGAACTGTGTTTTCAAAGTCAGTTGTCAAATGTTCTCGAAAACTAATCAACCGATCTTGATGAAATTTTACACAGGTGTTCGAAATACAATTTACTCGTGCTTGAACGAAGGATTTTGTTTTTTTTTTTTCAATTACAACAATTAAAAAAAAAAAAATTTCAAGCAAATTTGACCGAAATTTTCATTTTTTTGGAAAAATGTCTGCCAAAATTCTAATTTTTACTTTTTTTTCTTTCCTTCGTTCAAGCACGAGTTTATGGTCTTAACTCAAAAACTTATTTTTGTTTTTTCATTTTTGATGAGCCTGGCAGGAGTTATGCTGATAACGCGGACGCACCTTTTTTCCGAGGGGTCACCGGAAATGACGTCACAATGGAGGAGTTTTAACTTTTTTTTTTTAATTTCCGAAATTATTCTATTAAATATGTATCTATAAGACAGAAAAAAGTTTGAATTAAATAACTAATTTTTTACATATAAAAAAAAGATATTGAAAATAGGCCTTTTTTTACCCGACGAAACCCATGTAACCCCTTAAAAAGTTAATTGTTCCAGCAATCGCTGTATCGTTTCACGTGAAGCTCGCGTGCTTTGAATTCTCAAATGTTCAAGTTGTGTGATTTCCGGGCCATTCTGGTACACTAATTTATGAAAAGGCAGATCAAATTGCAAAAGAAGCAGCTTTCGAACAAGCTTTGAGAATTATTCGCAGTAGCATCTTCTAGTACGATGGATTTCTGTCATACGCAAGTAATCGACCTAACCTTTCTGCACAAATTTTCACAAAGTTGCCAGCAAAGACCTGGTTCAAAAATTTAAAGTTCGATGTTAAAGATATAAAACTTATTACACATGATGCGTGGCATGACTCGGAGCTGTGTGAGGACAGGCAGGTAAACTCATATGCACATCAAGTTTTTCATTGTGTCAGTCTTAATCCAATAAGGAGTAAATATAAACTATTCGATCTCACAGACGGTGGAATATCCTGGCGTTATGTAGATTTTTATCCACCCATTTAAATAAAAGTAAAAAAAATATAATACATTATTTATTTACTTACCAATACTCGGAATGATATTTTTCTTCTTAATTCCATTTTAGCATCGTATTTGGAGTTTTGTGGAGAAGCATCCCGACTTTCAGCATGACTTGGAAACTCCTTCGTTGGAACATCAGCGCCAATTGGCTAACAAACGCTGTCAATTGCTTTGGGATCAGCAGTTCTATGGACTAAGTGACGTTAGTAGCGGATATATTGATTTAACATAAACCATAAAACCCCTTTTTCAAGCTTAATGCATTGCTTGCAGTATGTTTCCGCGCCTAATCTCTCGCTGGCCATGTCCCAGGGCATGTTCTCGTACGAGTTCAGCTTCGCCGTCAAGTATTCACTCTCGAATTACATGTTTCCGAGCACCCTTCTATCACTGGGCACCGAGCGTTTGGCCAAGTACGCGGCAAAAATTGGAAACAACGAAATTTTGGGCGCCTTTGCGCTCACCGAGATCTCACACGGCACAAATGCGCGCGGCATGCGCACGCGTGCCACTTACGATCCGAAGACGCGCGAATTCATCATTCATACACCCGACTTCGAAGCAGCCAAGTGTTGGGTGGGCAATTTGGGCAAGACCTGCACACATGCGATTGTATATGCGCAGCTGTATGTGCCCGATGACACGTATCAGGGATTAAATGCGTTCCTCGTGCCAATACGCAGCGAACGCACGCTTTTGCCATTCCCTGGCGTCACAGTTGGTGACTTGGGGGAAAAGATTGGCTTGAATGGCATAGACAATGGGTGAGTGCGTGGTTTTTGCATTTAATTTTCAGCGCTTATTTTTATTTTTTTATATTTCAGTTTTGTGTTGTTCAACCAATATCGCATACCCGGCGAGAATTTGCTCTCCAAAACCGGTGATATTGATGAGCAAGGCAACTATGTGAGCAAAATAAAAGATAGCCGGAAGCGTTTGGGCGCTTCTTTGGGCGCACTTTCGGCTGGGCGCGTGAACATTTGCTCACTGGCATATGTTGCGCTCAGCAAAGCCATCACCATTGCCACACGATATTCTGCGTGCCGCAAGCAATTCGGTCCAGAAGACAGCACTGAAGAGTGGCCTGTGCTCGAATACCAATCGCAGCAATATCGGCTGATGCCGCACTTGGTGACCAGCTACGCATTACGCATATTTACCATGTGGATAGGCACCGCCAACATAGATATGACCTTACGCAACATCTCGGGCGAGGACACCTCTGACAAGGGTATGGAAATACATGCCATCTCGTCAGCAGCCAAACCAGTGTGCACGTGGGCAGCACGCGACGGTATACAGGAATGCCGTGAAGCGTGTGGTGGGCATGGCTACTTGAAGGTAGCGGGCTTGGGCGATCTGCGCAACGACAACGATGCCAACTGCACGTATGAGGGTGAGAACAATACGCTTATACAGCAGGCGTCCAATTGGTTAATAAGCCTGCGACGCAATGATGCAGATTTTGAGAAAGTATCGCCAATGGGCTCTGTGGTCTTCTTGAAAGACATGGACACGATTTTGCGCACAAAGGCCGACGTACATAGCGTGCAGGAGGCGCTGCATCCTGACAGTGAGTGACTGAATAATGCGAATTGTTGTATTAAGTCTTACATGGTATTTTTTTTTTGTTTTTTGTGTCATACAGACCTGCTGAAATGCTTGAATTGGTTGGTTGCCTATCAGCTGGATGTTACTGTGCGTCGTTTTGAGAGTTTGAAGAAACAGGGCCAAAACGCTTTTGAAACACGCAACAACATACAAGTCTTCAACGCACAACAACTGTCCATTGTCTATGCACAGGTACGTTTAGAAATATTCCACTGAAGTCGGTTTGGTTTGTTTGAAGGTTTCGTTCTTGATACAGCGCACAATTTACTTTGTATTCCACCGCTTCGTAAACGAATTGCCGTTATCAGCCGAGAAAAAGGTGCTCACACAACTGCTATCCTTCTTTGGCGCGCATTTGATTACAAAGTACATCGGCATCTTCTACCAAGGCGGCTATTTCCAAGGTAATACGCACACGGAACTCTATCAGCAAGGACTTTTAAATCTGCTGCCGGTGCTGAAAAACGAGGCGATATCGCTGGTCGATGCAATCGCGCCAACTGATTTCATCCTCAATTCGCCGCTCGGCATGAGTGATGGCAATGTAAGTCCAAGCGGTTTTGTGTGAAAACTTAGCAGAAGTTAAAATTATTAATACTCGACTATTATTATGCAGGTTTATCAGCATTTGGAGCGCTCCATCGTGCTGGCGCCAGGCGTTTTCGAACGGCCCAGCTGGTGGCGCGATGTCACCTACAAGGAGTACTTGCAGAAGGCGAAATTGTAGATTAGTAGTTAGAAATTTTCATATTTAACAGAGCTTAGCGAAAAAATGTAGTTTTTACAATAAATTTTTTATTCCAGTACGGTAATTTAGTTTTTGCCAATGTACATAAGTTAAGTAACCAACAGCTCGTACTTTTGTGCTTTCAATAGGTTTTCTACACATGTAATAAATAAAATATATGTATATGTATGTACATACAAACGTACTGCACATAAAAGCATGCAAATACGCATTGATTTACACTCACGCCTGACACCCAAACATCACTGCGGAATTTTATACTTAAATTATTTGAGCTTCACAAAGAGACTTGATTATCGCTGCGCATGTAGCAGACAACGTGCCGTGATTAGTAGCTGTTAAATTTATAGATGCCTTGACGATTACGTTCTTAATTACAAAATATATTATACGTTGTTGTAAATTGTTGCTGAAAGTCATTTGGTTTTTGGTTGTCGTTTACGTTTTGGCAGTACCTTTTATACAAAGTAGCTTTTTGGTATTAATAATTTTAAATTGTCTGCTGCCAGGGTTTTAAATATATATATCATATAACTAAAAAAACTAGATTTTACATCCCTCCTTGCAAGTATGGAAGTTCAAATTTATACATATGTAAATGTCATATTCCTGCACAGCAGCTTGACTCCTAGACGGTCAGATATGCCAGTTTTTACTAAACTCCATACATTTCTAACAGATCACAGTCAGGTGTTGCATATCTACACACAAAAAAGTAAAATAATTAATACGTAAAATACATACAAATATCCTAATACGAATTTTGTTTTCTCTCCATTAACTACCTAAACTAATTTTCACCCCACATTCAAGTTAAATTTTAATTAGTGCATCTACGACCTGCGTTTGACCGCTAAATTCTATGGCATAAATTAATATCAGCAGCTGCATGAAATGTTAAGGAATTTCTCCGGAACCAGACTGAAATATATCCACCGGCGACGGTGTGGTTGCTTTCTGTGCTGCCAAAGAGTCGCCGTTTCCAGCGGCCACTCCCGGTGTTACCAGTTTGTCCACATTCGCCAGCTCGTTTTCCGTGCGTGCTAGCATTGGTATCTGCTGTGGTAAATCACTTGTCGCCCAGAGGTATAAATCAAGTGTTTTTTCTGTGCAATCGGCTATGAAACGCACGAAGGGGCGTATGTCACCCTCGTTTGCCAGTTGAAGAAATTGGTAGTATTTGTGCCTGAAGTAATGCAGATATTTTCGAATATACTTAAATGGAGTCATAAATATAATAATATTGGGTTGGTGGAAAAAATGTCGTATTTGTGATCGAAATTTGACGCTTTATTTAACGTACTTAGAATTATCCGATTCAAGTCAAATATACCCCGTTTTGTTCGCAAACTTGTTGCCATTTAGAAGGCAACTTAATTATCCCGCCTTTATAAAACCCCCCCTACTTATTTGCAAAAAACTCAGACAACCAGTTTTCGTAAGCCTCTTTTGAAGCCAACTTGGTATCACCAAGGGCATTTTGCATGGACCGGAAGAGATAATAGTCACTTGCTGCCAGGTCCGGACTATATGGTGGGTGCGATAGGACACCATCCGAGCTCCTGTAGCTTCTGGCGGGTCATCAAAGATGTGTGAGGAGGAGCGTTGCCCTGGTGGAACACAACACCATTCCTATTGACCAATTCTGGCCGCTTATGGTCAATCGCCTGTTTCAAACGGTCAAGTTGCTTACATTAGAGGACCGAATTGAAGGTCTGGCCATAGTTGAGCAGCTCATAGTGGATAATTCCCTTCCAATCCCACCCAACACACAGCAAAACCTTCCTGGTGGTCAATCCGGGCGATGGCGATGGTTTGGGCCGGCTTGCCGCTTCTCGACCACGATCTTTTTCGCTTGGCGTTGTCGTACGTGATTCACTTTTCATCGCCAGTCACCATCCGCTTCAAAAATGGGTCAAGTTCGTTCCGTTTTAGCAGAGAATCGCTAATCGCGTTGACCCCTTGATTCGGTCCAAGAGATATTTGCATCAACACGTGTGGCACCCAAACATCCAGCTTTTTTGGAATCCAATCTTCTGCAAATGGTTCCAAACGGTTTTGTGGTCTACACCTAGTTCCTGACTAATCGAACGAATGCTCACATGCCTGTCTCTTTGGATAATTTCAACGGTTTTATCAGTCTCTACGACGATTGGCCTACCAGTACAGGGTGCATCTTCGACATCTACTACACCAGAACGAAATCGATCGAACCAACGCTGTGCTGTGCGCATCGTTACAGTATCAGGCCCATAAACTTCACAAATTTTTGCCGCCGCCTTCGTTGCATGTTTACCTCTAAGGTAGTAAAAACGTAAAATATGACGAATTTCTTGCTTGGTGGACTCCATCTTTGACGCGCTATAACTTAAGACTGAAACGTACGATCACAACACTGTCAAAGAGACACTTGTAGTACAGATTGTCGTCTTCAAATCGCCGTTTAGTGTGACCCGATGCAATAAGTACAACGTAAGATATGTTTAAATGTCGCGCTCAATTGACAAAATACGACATTACATTTTCCCCAACACAATATATAGTTTGAACAGTTACCTCTGTTGCTTTGGAATAATAATGGGCGGATACCCAGCGCGCATCAGCAATGCATTCATAAGCAGACGCGACGTGCGGCCATTTCCATCGATGAAGGGGTGTATGTGCACTAGTTTATAGTGAGCCAAAGCGGCGTGTCTGAAAGGAATTGAAATAGATTCGTAAAAATATAAAATAATTTAACAAAATATTTAAATTATTAACCAAAATATAAAAAAAAATTACAAAATACAAAAAAAAAAATTACAAAATACAAAAAAAAAAAATTACAAAATAAAAAAAAAAAATACAAAATATAAAAAAAAAAATACAAAATATAATAAAAAAATTACAAAACATAAAAAAAAAATTCAAAATATAAAAAAATATTACAAAATATCAAAAAATATTACAAAATATAAAAAAAAATTACAAAATATAAAAAAAAATTACAAAATATAAAAAAAAAATTACAAAATATAAAAAAAAATTATAAAATTAAAAAAAAAAATTACAATATACATATAAAAAAAAATTATAAAATATAAAAAAAAATTACAAAATATTATATAAGAAAAAAATTACAAAATATAACAAAATATAAAAAAAAAATTACAAAATATAAAAAAAATTACAAAATATACAAAAAAATTACAAAATATAAAAAAAAATTGCAAAATATAAAAAAAAATTACAAAATATAAAAAAAAATTACAAAATATAAAAAAAATTACAAAATATAAAATAATTTATTACAGAAATAAGTTTTTGAAAAAATTTTCTTTTAAAATATTTTTTGTTTTGTTTTTGTTTTAGATTATATAGTATTATTTATCCATTTTATATAGGAAAATCTTGCATATCCACATTTTCTTAGCTTTCTTACTTTACTGGATGCATTGAAACCGATTGCTCTGCATTCACCCAAATCTCGAAGCGCTGCATGAGTATGGCCAAATCACCCGGACCAGGTGGAACATGGCCGCCAACGTAAACTTGTGTACGACGAAATTCTCCGCCCTCAATCGGGTCAACATGACCCAGCACACGTCTGTGTATTTCTAAAATATCTTTTAAAGTTATTTCCATTCTAATGAAAAAATGTAAAACAAATTTTTGTTAAATTTTTGAAACCTCAAATTTTCTCTAAAATATTTTACATACTTATTAACCAAACTTGCATTGATGTACTTCATAGCCAAATCCAAACCCAGAATTTCGTTATGCTCGTCAATCGACTTGCCATCGATAGCCATGCGTGTCTCCAAAATAGAGCGCGTCTGCGCCAATGTCATAGTATTGCCCTCAATGCCCACTGAGTGGTAGATATGTTGAAAATAAGCCTCCTTTTTGGCGCGCCTCAATGCAGCATTTGATTCGTGCACTGCGGAGAGTGCGTCACGCTTCAAGTCAAGCAATTTCAGCTTTCGTTCGTCAATTGATTGTACAATAGCAGCGGTACGTTGACGATTGGCTACCGCTTCTGTGTTGGTGGGGTTCAGAATCAGCGCCTACCGCAAACAACAACAATAGAATGAGTTCCGTCAAAGCATTTCGTGTATTGAACTAACCTGAAAGTAATACTGATCCGCCAACACAATATCGCGTTGATTGTGCTCCAAATACTCGCCGTAGCGCAGCAGCACTTCGGGATGTTTTGGCGCCAGCGCAAAAGCATGCTCGTACAAGCGTTCCGCCTTATCATTTTTGCCTAATGCGCGCATCTCCTTTGCTAATTTCAGTGAATCGAGCGCCTCTTTCACATTCGTTGTCGAATCATGTGCACTCGCATCCTCTTTCAAATTACTATACATTTCTTTAAACGCGCCCAAATCCAATGTGCCTGCGCCAGGCGTCGCATAAAGAGCGAAGTCATCGCGAATCTGCAGGAAGTGCTCATCAGGTAAATGCTGCAGTTGTTTAGTGGCCTGGCGCAAAAGCGCACTATATGGAGAGAAATGAAGGAACTCGTAGAGAAAGAAAGCCACGCTGGTGCCCGCAATGAAGATGCACAAATTCACAAAACTAGCGGAGAGTAAGGATGTATGCACTAATCGTTGTTGTTGTTGTTGCACCTGCATTATCGCATCGCTATCACTGCCTGCCACCATGGCTCTGCTTGTGTTTTGCACAGCATCTGTTGCTACAAGGTTACAGGGGCGTAATTCATGGGGCAAACATTGATGGCGATTTGTAGAATTAGACACGTCTGCTGCTGTTTGCACACTGTCCATTGTGAAAGTGTTTGTGTTTTAGAGGAACTGCTATTTCGGTTACTAGATATGCAAATATATTTCATTTCGCACAGCTCCCGCTTTCGTTTGATTTCTTTTCTATTCTCGTTTCACACATTGACATCTCTTTGCTGAAGATTAAAAGCGTTTAATGTAGTTTTCTTTGTTTCTAAATGTATTAAAACGAAATATTTGGCACTCACCTCTACGTTAACGGCTGGTATTTGGCTTAGTAACTTACCTTTGAATAGGTTTATGACGTGTGTTTTGACTTCATTTCATTGACTACGGCCCTGCCAGCTATTTCGGCGAAATTGCACACGAAAAAAAACTATAAAAGTGGCAAAATTTCGGAAGTGTTTAACACACTAAAACCCATTACGGGCGCGGAGTTTAAGTTTTGTGCAAAGCAGTGGAATAAATTATTATATTTGTTCATTTTAAACTGAATAGCAAAGATAGGTTTACGAGCTGAAATATGCAATATACTGGCAGCATGGTTAGTTTTGTAAATATTTACGAAAGATGATGTGGAAGAGAGACAGACTAGTCGTTGTGAATGTGAATTGCGAATATAAAGAAGAAGAATTGAAGTATTTTAATGGCTCCATTGAGGAATTTGGCAGTAATAATCCCAGCAAACGTTTTCATTCACATTGCTTAAAAGTGAATTGTCCAGTGTGAATATACCAGTGAAGAAGGTGGTATGATTAGAGTAGTTGATTTCTTCTTCTTCAACTCGCCTTCAAGGGGCTGTATACAGTTAGAAGGCCGAAAAAAGCGAAATTTCCAGAATTTTTTCTGAGAAAACTTTTAAATTTATTGATCTAAAAATTTGTACACATATTATGCTATCTTTTAACTGTATTTTAAGACTTAGTAGTAGTAAAAATATTTATTTGAAAAGGAGCGTTTTAAGAATAAGTTTTAGTAAAAATATTTATTTGGAAAGGAGCTACAGCTGATCTCCGGGAGCTCTTCTCAAAAAAGACGTTTTGCGGTGACCACTATACCTCTGAAATGGATCCTCTGAAAGTAAAAAACCAAACAGATTTCAGTAAAGTAATGTTAAATCTGGTAATTAATCGAAGGAATAAGCAATGTGAATAAAAATTAAATCGAATCTTGACCGAAATTTCGGCATTAAATTGTTTGTAAAAAAATATACATTTATCGGTGAGAAAAAATTTTCGATTAATTACTAAAAAATATATTTAAGAAGCTCGTGTTAAAATTTAAGGCTAATTGATTTCGTCGTTTTTGAGTAATGTTGGTCACCGACTTTGAAAACACCATTTTGAGACAAACGCGTTTAAAGTTTAAAAAGCACTCTGAAACGCCTTTTCAAATTTGCGTGTAATTTCGAAAACATTCTCCGGAACCTTATTAAATTTTCGGTGTGTATTCTTAAATATACATGGTTTGATTGAAAAGTAATTAGCCTTATTTTTTTTAAGCAGTTTTATTAAACCTATTGGCTTATACAATTAATATTCTTCAAAATAGGACCCTTGAGCGTCAATACACCCCTGGTAGCGGTCCTTCCACTGCAGGAAACATTTTTTAAACTCATCCGCCGGAAACGCGTTCAATTCGCCTGTCACAGTTTTTTGGATCGCCTCGATGGAGTCGAAACGCCTCTTCAGCTTTCTTTTTAGGCGCGACAGCAAGAAGAAGTCCAGAGGGGACCGGTCTGGGCTGTAGGGAGGGTGGGGAAGCACCGGAACCCCCATCTTGGCAAATGGAGAGGTGCAGAGGAAGGCGGTACGCACCTGCGCATTGTCAGGATGAAGGGTCCAATTGTTGACGAGGTCGGGCCGAACCCGGGCGACTCGGGTTTTCAGCCGAAGGAGCACTTCTTTGTAAAATGCCGCGTTTACAGTGCTTCCTGGAGGTACAAACTCCTTGTGTGTTTTCTTCTCTCGCAATAATGCTGAATTTATCCCGCCCGTTCCTGGGCTGTCAATATTTTTCTTTTCTCAGCATATTCTGACGAATGTGTATCTTTTTCTATCCTAAAAAAAGTGAAGGTGAGCGATGTTCAGCTGATTTTTGTTTATCTGTTTAACTTTACCCCCCGTTGTACACCTTTATGAAAACCTTCGTTTGGGCGTACGGGTCTGGCTTATTTTCGTCCTGTTCGAGGATCCTGTTTAAAAAGTTATTTCCATGCCTCGATAGAAAATTCCATTTTCGAAAGCTACTTAGAAACACATTTCAATTTGTCAAAGGGCCTTTCGCAATATTTTCGTAATGTCGGCAATTAGCGAGGAGACATTTTTTTTTTAAAGAAAACACTAATAACACAACAATAAAGATTGTATTGTATTTACAAGGCAGGCTATCTTGAGAGTAACCGGTTTCAAAAGTTTTACTCCAATTTTCGTGACATGTAGCACATTTTACCTTCGAGGTAACGGAAATATATCCTTTCTGACAGTTCCAATAAAATTTGAGTGACACTTTTCAAGTCTAAGGGCAAAGCAACTTGTTGTATGGGTGTGTGAAAAAGCATATTTGAGCAGCCCTTTGGCTAAAGTCTTCTTCTGACAAAATTTTTGCAATTTCGATGAACTTTTATTAACCTGATCTTTGATACAAGAAAAAGGTATTTACATAATGGGTTTAGTTCAAAATAATTTGTACGCTGTAATACATCATATGGCGCCAAATTAATCAACTAAATTTGTTTTTGAATAACTTTTTTGTTAAATTAAAAAAAAAGTGCGTGTAGCGTAGTACATATAACAGAAGTGAAACTTTCAAGGCAGACAAAGAAAGATGGAGAGACCCGAGAGGGAATGTGAGAGAGAGAAAGAATATATATCTAAATAAATTCACAACATTTGCAGAGAATACAAATAGGCAAAATTTACAAAGAACGGAGAAGGGTCGACCGGTGTAGGTAAACCCGGACACAAACCGTAGCAACAACGCGCACTACTCCGAGCGTTTATCACCCACACAAACGCAGCGATTCCAGGACCGCAGCAACGGCACAAATTACCGCAAGGCAATACCAATAAATCCGACACACGAATGGATAGCACTTTATATGATAGTACGCACAAGCACTAGCTGGGAACCGGAAATAAGCGCCAAAAAGTAGGCACAAAAACAAAACGCCAAAAAAATTGGGACCAAAAAACGCCCCAAACAGTAGGCACCAAGGATATATTATCGTCAAAAAGTAGGCACCAAAAAAATATTTCCTACAAGTTTGCACCACCAAACAAGCGCCAAAAAGTAGGCAGTGTTGTTTCTCACTAGAAATTAGCAACCACAAGAAAAAACTCAGGAAAAATAGCCTAAGGTGTATCTAAGATATATGTATATGTATAAGGTATATCTCTCTCTCTCCTTTTCCTCTACGTTATATCTTTTTTCTCTCTCGCGGAACGAAAATGCCCAAAACGTTGCATGGCCTTGAAATTTTACTCTCCACTCTCGCTCGTCCATCGACGCCTAAGAAGTTTCACTTCAAAAATGATTTTGAGAGAAGCAAATTTTTATTTTAACTTTTACGCACTCCGTCGTGTGTCTGTTTCGCAACTGTCTAGTTCATAAGTATTAAATAGGATTGACGTAGAACGCCATTTGCAAAAATTATAAATCGTCTTGATTTGGCGCCACCTTGTACAAGAGAAAGATAATGAATATGTTTGATATTTCTATTAGTGAAGTTAAGCTAACGGTTATTGAATTGCGCAAAAAGCAGATTGGTTGCCATTCGATTCCTATTTGCATCAGTTGGTTTCTTGTGTATTGAAATCGGCTATTTGGAAGACAGGAAAAGTATCAGGCGGCACATAATTCCACGACTTTTCTTGGCGAACTGATTATGCATTAAATAAATTTTGTACCGCAGTTACCGCGCGGCTAAAGTTGAGAGCTTCTAGAATTGGTCCGTTACGAATGCGGTGTATTTACTATGACTCTGCTATTTATTACTCCATTTGCCACTTGAATATCATCAATAAATTACCGAGAATTCCATTATGATTTTACTCCAACTGATTTATGATAATTTTTTTTTGTGAGATATGGAAGATTATGTAGAAGCTTATGAGCTATTAACTAGTTAGTGACTCACGAATGTTAAAACCACGCGTAAATGCGCAAAAACCGGCTTAAACAATAAACAAATCGAAAAGTTAGTTTTTGCAAAATTCGCTACACTACTTTGGGTCTACCTGCTGGGACGCTGCGCATTCAAGTTTATACACATCAATGAACATATGTATGTATGTACGCATATATATGTATGTATGGCTATATATGCCTACAAGCAGCATTCTGTGACGTTGCACATTGCGTTGACTTTTATTGTGGCTATTCCCTCGTGGATGGTGTGTCAGACCGCCATACGTCACGGTTGTGTAGTATTTCGCTTTTAATAATAATATTTTTTTATTTTATTTTATTCGTCATGTACTTTAATTTATATTTACATGGTCGTTTTCTGCGTTGTGGAGATCCGCTTAGATCTGCAGCTATATTTAGAACAAATAGACATTTTATTTTTGTTTTTACTTTGCAGCAACAGCAGCAGAATGTTTTTTACGCTTTGTTGTTGCTTCCATTACAATTGTTATTACTTTTGACACTTCCATTGTTAATCCATATACGTATGTGTGCGCATATGTATGTATATGTGTAAAGTTATCTGGTTTGTTTTAGTAAAAAATGTAAATTGTCTCAGTGTATCGATGGGGGTGGCATACACAAATATACACACGCATACACAAACATATCTGTACACATGCACATGCATTGCAGTACAGACCTGTGAAGTCGTCAAGCTGTCAAGTCATAAGAATATTGATGAGAATTGACATCTTAAAATTGACAAATTATGGAATACTTTCTGACGGTACTGGCTGGTGGGTTGACCGGCATTGTTCTGTACGTACATATTTTTTATAGGTTCTTACGAGGGTTGTTATTGTTATTTAAGTTGTTGTAGTTTAGACAATTAAAGATACATATATATTTTTGATCGAAAGTGTATTCTTTGCT
>JAYXIM010042570.1:0-29792 GCA_037575425.1 Anastrepha fraterculus
TACTCTCCATTCTCGCTCGTTCACCGACGCCTAAGAAATTTCACTTCAAAACTTATACAAATGGATAAAAAAATATAAAAATTAAATCAAATAGAACATTTTTATAGTAAATAAAAGAAAAGTAGTTAAATGAAATACTTAGTCTTGCCATAAATTCTGGGATAAATTTTATAATGCATACGGCGAGAAGAAATTCGCAGAAAAAAAGTTCCATTATTTTTGCTTTTGCTCGTATGGATGGTCACTCATAAATTATTCTCAGTTTCGTAGCAAATTTCGCTTGTTGATAATGAAGTGGGGAGCTAAGGAAAATCGCACTGCAGTGATTGCATTCCATAAATGTGATAAAAATGAAAGTGAGATTTACGAATTGTTAAGAAGACTTAATATTTCGATAATGTTTGTTTACCGTAGGATCAATCGTTTTTGCCAAACGTTTGAAGTGACAAACAGAAAAACAAAGTGGTCGTCCACGCGTGGTTCGAAGCAGTGCAACCATAAAACCGTCCGAGAAAGAGTTCGCAGAAATCACCTAGAAAGCAGAAAGTCATGTCCATGAAAATGAATGTATCGGCCAGATCCACGTCAAGACTTATTAGAGATGATCTTCACGGAAAAACGGAAGCCTATCGTTGCTCAACTGGTCATCTCTTAACAAGGCTCGACAGATGCAAGCAGCTTCTTCGGTGGCACGCGATCAACGGCTATGAAAATATTATTTTAACAGATGAGAAAATGTTCACTGTTGAAGTTTTTAATAAGCAAAACGAGAAAATCTATACTAAGACTTCTTAAGGACGTTCCAAGGGTTCAGCATGGCCACACAATTCGTAATGGTTTGGTGGGGAGTGTCTTGTGAAGCCGTTACATCTCTTCATTTCTGCGAAAAAGGGCTTAAAGGCGTAAAAGTGTACCAGGAGGATGTCTTAGAAGGCGTGGTGAAGCAGTTAAGCAGTACTTACTTCAATGGAGAGCGTTAGATCTTCCAGCAAGATTTCGCCGCAGCCCATGCGGCAAAACCCAACCAACAGTGGCTAAAAAACAATATTCCTGGGTTCATTGCCGTTGAAGATTGCCAGTGTGGATGTCCAGATCTGAATTCATTGGACTACAGTTTGTGGTCAGAATTTGAGAATATGGCCTGTCGAAGGCCTCACAGAAATTTGGCGAAATTTGCAATAGCTTATAGAAATTAGCAAATGGCCTAACCTTTCGAAGGCTTGTGTGAAAGCAAATGGTGGCCATTTCGAATGATAATTAAAAATTTTTATTTTTTAATATTTACATGATGAAATAAAACTAACTTCGTTAAAAAAGTATTATAATTTCATATCTATAACAGACTATACTTGAAACAGAACTTAGGGCAGGATTAATAATAAAAAAAAATAATTGCAACAATATTTCAATTTTGTGTTATCATTTTAAGATTTCAAGCTCGTAAAAAATATCCGATACATTAGGGTGCCTCACCAAAAAAAGTTTTTTCAAACTTTGAAACTTTTAAAAATATTTTCTAAAAAAAAATCACCTATGAAAGAAGAGTGAGTTGATGCTTAAAAATTTTATCAGCGGAATCAAAATATGAAATTTCCTATCAATACAACAGCAGTTCACGTGACTGTTAATATTTTTTCGAAATATTAAGGTGGTAGTTTTAAAATATAATAAATTTTATAATTCCGTTAAAAGCTTTTTTTTTTTTTTTTTTTTTTTTTTGAGGCACCCGAATATACATAGGTACTTCTAGAAATGAGTTGTGAGCTATCTTAGCGATGGTTTGATATTTTGTGTTGCTCTGTACTGTCATATTTATTCCAATTTATTATATTTTAATTTATTTTTTTTTATCCATATTTTGTTTTCTTTTTGAATTTTTTTTATGTTTTATTTTTATTGGATTTAACTTTTTTTTTAAGTTTTAAACAGTACTGATTTTTTCTGTATCGAAAGTGATTCACCCTAATGCCCATATATTACGCAATGAAATAGTCATACAAACCAACTCACAACACTTTTCAAACGCTTTTGCACTTACAAGTACATTCAAGGCACGCAATGCAATCTACCATAAAAAAAAGTCTGAGTGTGTTCGTTGGCTGCATGCATGTATTACCTGCATTTTGTTGGTGCGTTGCATGCAACAAGAAATGCTGTGGCAAAGCAAAGTGATTCTCCGATAAGTTAGCAAAAACATCCGTTTGCTTGAGTTTCTCGCCAAATTCCTAAAGTCTAACAGCAAGAAAAATAGTAAATTATATATATTATGTAGCTTAGAATGCAGCACCAGGTATGTTATATACACTTATACGTATACACACAATATAAACCGTAGAATGCTGACTGCACTCTCCACTCTATACACTTCTCTCTTCATCTGCATTTAATTTTTCTAATGGGAAAGCCTCAAATGTACTTGCAACGAGAATGTCTGGCGTTTCAGTGTTGTTGACAAGCCGTAATTCTTATGCAGAAAGTTGCATACCATACCATATACACACATCTACATACGTATGTATGCACATGTAAGAGCACTTTGAGAAACTTCCCAGTGAACCAAAGGGGAAGCCGATTAAGTTTCAGACAGGGTCATTAGCTTGCCTGTGATTTCTTTATTCCACATAACAAAAATTCCATTGGCTTCAACTTCTAACTGATTAATTCTGATTTCTCTTAAAAATGGAGGCGTAAGCTGCTGATGAAACTTATCCAGGCGATATCAATAAATCGCACAATGAGGGCAAATCGTTATCATCTGGAAGGTAAACTTTATCGGGCTGGCAGCAAACAGAAAATGATAATTTATTCCTCTTGTGGAATAGCACCATTTCTGATTGAACCAAAGCTAGCTTTTTAATCCACTGGAGCGCACCTTATAAAAAACACTAAAGCAAAAATTAAAAACCAAATCAATTTATAAAACAAAAAACTAAATTTATAAAAAAAAATCTGAAAACAAAAATTAAATTTATAAAAAAAACTAAATTTATTAAAAAAAAAACACAATTATAAAAAACAAATTATTAAAAAACAGTATTAAAAAAATTATATAAAAAACATTGATTTATAAAAACACACTACGTTTATAAACAAAATTGATACAAAAAAATTTATTAAAAACGAATCAATTTATAAAAAACCTAAAAAATAACAAAATTAAATATATAAACAAAACATAGTTTATGAAAAAAATATATGTATATAAAAAACCTAAATTTATAAAAAAATCTCAATTCATAAAAAAAAGTGTATAAAAAAAAATTTTATAAGAATCCTTTACTTATAAAACAATTTATTAAACAAAACTAAATTCATAAACTAAAACAATAAATATAAAAAAATTAATTTATAAAACCACAACAGATTTATAAACAAAATTTATAAAAAAAAGTTATAAAAAAAATGTATAAATAACAAATTATAAAAAGATTATTTATAAAATAAAACTATAATTTATAAAAAAAAACTAATCAATTTATAAAAAAACGCAAGTTATAAAAACAAAGCTGAAAAAACACTACGTTTAGAAAAAAATTTATAAAAACGAAAAAAATGAAAAAAAAACTTTATGAAAACACCAAATATAGAAAAACAAAACTAAATACATGAAAAGAACAACAAAAAAAAATATTTATAAAAACATTTAATTATTGAAAAAATTTATTAAGCAAAACTAAATTAAAAAAAAAAAATATTTATTTATCAAAAAAATTATTAAACAAAACTAAATTTTCAAAAAAAAAATGATTTCTATAATTTTATAAAACAAGTTTATTTGAAAAAATTAAAATTTAAAAAAAAAAACTAAATATATAAAAACGAAACGAAATATATAAAAAAAACATAATTTATAAAAAAAGTAAACATAAAAAAAACTAAATTTATAAAAAGAAATTTATTTATAAAAAATATTTATTTATTTATAAATAAATTTATTTAAATAAAACTTATTTATTAAAAAAAATTATTTATAAAAAAAAATATATTCATAATAATACATAATACATAAATATAAATATTATAAAAAAATGTATTCATAAAAAAATTAATTAAACAAAAAAAATTATATCTTTAAATTTATAAAAAAAGTTTATTTAAAAAAATCAAAATTTCTAAAAACAAAAAAATTTCATAATTTTGGTGGGAAAGTCACAACTTTTTGGTTAATCAGCCTAATGGGCATGTATGGTAAATATTAATACTCACTTAGGTATATCGAAAGTATACTTCACATAAACAAAAGAAAACCATAATCTTAGAAAAATACTTTACTTCAAATCAACTCCTGAATGAATAAAAAAATAAGCTGGAAAATGAAAAAATCAAATAAATTTAGTCAATCAACTCATTTCCATCAGGCTCGTAAATTATAAACCCTTATAAGTCTTTCGAAACACGAACTAAGGCATATAACATCTCTTATCACCGGCCACTGCCTTTTGGGCACTCACGCACGTCGGCTCGGGGTTCCTCAAAACGACCTGTGCAGATACTGCGAGGACGAAGATGAGGAAGTATCGAGCAGACATTTGCTGTGCAGTTGTCCGGGTCTAGCCAGAAGTCGACTCGCTCTTCTAGGCTCTCCAACAATTGACAATCTTTCAGTACTCTCGGACCTGAAAATCGAATCTCTCATCAAATTTTCGAAACGAATTAATATCTTTGATCAAAATCTACAATAAAAATCTCGGTTAGGTGGGGAAATCATTCAAAATAATGAGCTCTAGGGCAACACAACGGACCCAACTTGCGGTCTATGTGGTACTCCGATGCGGGGTCACCCTTAAACCAACCAACCAACCATTGATCAAATTTATTAAGCAAAACTAAATTAAAAAAAAAATATTTATTTATCAAACAAATTATTAAACAAAACTAAATTTTCAAAAAAAAAAAATTATTTGTATAATTTTATAAAACAAGTTTATTTGAAAAAATTAAAATTTATAAAAAAAACGAAATATATAAAAACGAAACGAAATATATAAAAAAAAACATAATTTATAAAAAAAGTAAACATAAAAAAACTAAATTTATAAAAAGAAATTTATTTATAAAAAATATTTATTTATTTATAAATAAATTTATTTAAATAAAACTTATTTATTAAAAAAAAATTATTTATAAAAAAAATGATTTATAAAAAAAGATATTTATAAAAAAAAATTATTTATAACAAAAAATTATTTATAAAAAAAAATATATTTATATTAATACATAATACATAAATATAAATATTATAGAAAAAATGTATTCATAAAAAAAATAATTAAACAAAAAAATTATATCTATAAATTTATAAAAAAAAGTTTATTTAAAAATAATAAAAATGTATAAAAACAAAAAAATTTCATAATTTTGGTGGGAAAGTCACAACTTTTTGGTTAATCAGCCTAATGGGCATGTATGGTAAATATTAATACTCACTTAGGTATATCGAAAGTATACTTCACATAAACAAAAGAAAACCATAATCTTAGAAAAATACTTTACTTCAAATCAACTCCTGAATGAATAAAAAAATAAGCTGGAAAATGAAAAAATCAAATAAATTTAGTCAATCAACTCATTTCCATCAGGCTCGTAAATTATAAAGGGTCTTTCAAAAGTGATGCCTAGACGTCTGTAGTAAATAATTCCTGACGGTACCTCTTTTTTTTATATAATCTTTGACATTTGTGAAGCAAAGAGATGTACATTTTTATACGACGTAAAAACGCGTTAAAATTATTGAAACTTATTAGAATACATGACTTTTTTGGTGGAAATAAATGTCCGAATGAGTTGGCAATTCAAAGGTTGGAGAATAAATTTCAAGAAACTGGTAATGTCGGGGACAGAAAAAGGACTGGCGGCCAAAAATTGCACGTTGTTGTTGACAATATCGCTACTACAGCGCAAAGTGTTGTTGAACAAGCTTCAACATCGATATCTCGACGTTCTCAACAACTATGCATTCATTAATCGACTTTTCCAGTGATTTTACTTGTAGACGCGCTCATGGTAGCCATTTTAATGAAGAACATTTTTACATATTATTGTTAAGAACCGCATTTTGAATAGCGTAACCTTAAAGAATCTAAATTTTTACATATTTTATTTTTGTACTGGTATTTTTCAGAATCTTATTTTCGACTGCTTGAGGTGATTTTATCACACGACCAAGTTAAATTGCCAAAATTCTTTTGTTTCATTTGCCACCAAACTTGTCCCATAACCGATAAATTAATGGGGCTAATCACTTTTATTTCAGGGTTGTGGAGAATTGTTTGAGTCACTGTAGGCGAACATAGCGTAGGTAATGCATATAAATGAACTAACATTTGTACCGTGAACTATTCTAAAACGCAAATATATCACTGAATTCGCAAGAAATGTCACACAAATCAAATCAATCTAGCAACAGAAACCTGTGCTGATGAGGAGAACAGTTGGCATTGTCGGGCTGAAGGTTGGAAAAGTGTTGCGTCCGAAAAAAAAATCTTTTAGCAATCTTTATAGCAAAATATAGCTTTGTAAGCCAGTGTTATTAAACCGTACATGAAACCTCCGGCACACACTAATTCATACACACATACATGGCATGGATACGTTTCATTAGGTAATCGCAAGTATGCGAGTAGTGGCAAACATGTTTCCTCGCACACACACATGCACACAGGCACACATGCAGACATACTATGCAAATTTATTTAAATGCTGCGCAAAGTGCGGAACGTTTCTGCATACCATTCGCTATTTTGGTCAATTTGAGCTCATTACCAAGTTTATTGCCAAAACACGGCAAAGCGGCCATGCGATGTCAGGCCAAGTTCAGACATGTTTGCCGGTAGAGAAAAAGAATACATAATTGCAAGCGCAAAACACACAGCAAAGAAAATGTAATAAAATAGGAAAAAAACAGCAACAAATTAAATTATTATGTATAGCATTACAGCAACAAGTTATGGGGCGAAGCTGAAAAACGGCTGGGAAAATATCAGAGTGCAGTTGAAAAAATAGTCTATTATGTATGGCAAAAGCAGCACACTAGCAACAACGATAACAGCAATAACAAACAATAAAAATGTTCACAAAACCAGCACCAACGATGACAGCAACAGGCAGACGGACGGTCGGACGAACGTACTGACGGAACGGATACTGACAAAACAACAGAGGCAACTCTACACGCCTCTGCTTTACTTAACTGCTAGTCCAATGCGACTTTGCTTTGACTAGTTGTTGCAACGTTGCAATTATCATTATTTTTTTATTTTTATTTTTTTATAGAGCGTCTGTAGTCGCTGTTGTAACAGTAGCAGTGGGTAAATGGACGTAATAGCTGATGTTGGAGCTGAAGCTGGAGTTGCTGCTAAAAAACTGGTTCGTTGCTTAACTGCTTGTCTGACTGACTCAATGACTGGGCGGCTGAAACAAGTGGTGGGTTGACTGCAATGCTGGCAACAGCAGGCAGGCAGACACACGGACAGACAGCCAGTTGTTTTGACTCAGCTGCATATATTAGTCGGGAGGCAAGTGTCTGCCGCCTTGCATAGATGTTGTTGCAAAAAGTGACTGCCTGGCAGTGAGATGCAGCGCCCAAGAACCTTGAAGAAACCAGTTGGTTGTTCTAATGTCAATGCCATTGCAATGCGCCGGCAGATCTGCCAGACCAAACAGCAACTCGCCAAGCCAACGTGCAAAGCAGGCAGTGCAAAAAAAAAACACATGAAACAGGAAAATAAGACCGCCGATTTGTAGACTCTGCAACAAGAAGGAAAAATAGCAAATAACTGTAAAAAAAAGAAACGACTCGATAATGCGGACAATGGTGAGTTGAGAAAAATGCTGGTGAAGCAGTCCCAGTCAGTCGCACTCAACCTGACAGACGAGGCTGACAGCCTATCCGTTGAGTCTGCCAGTTGAGCCCCTGGACCTGGACGCAAGCAGCTGCAGCAAAACAGAGCTAGCGAGTGTATGTTATTGGCCTTTTTTAATAAATGCAAAAGTAAATTCATACATATTTATGCTAATGGAATATTTAATAGTTGGTTTGCTTAAATACATTTCCTGCATAGCGATTTGTGCAGCAATTTTATGACAAACCCTGTGTCGTACCATATTACAAGACACCAAAATGGCTCACATGTGATGGAGGTAAAGGTTAATAATAGGTAATAGAAAATTCAATTTGAAAAATCTTATGAATTCGTGTATGCCGTTTCATTCTACGAAGATGTGTACTTTAATTCAGAAAAAGTTATTTCTAATCGCGTTCGCCACTCAATAAGCCATTTCAGAGCGCCGATAAAAGTTCTCCTCTAAAAATAATCTACCATTTTGGAAGCGAAGTAGGGATGCAGGCTATTATGCAAGGTGGCACAATATTAATCACCCCATCGGCAGATTTATGAATTTTGCAAACGGCGTCAATTATATTTGACACTTGTGAGTTAGACAGAGCTGCAGTACACGAGGAGACAAGCAGCATAACGAATTTTATTGCTCAATTTTTGTTTGTTTGTTATTTTGAAAAAAAGGTATTCGAATTGGATGATCAATTTTGTATTTGTAAATTTTGAAAGACTTGCTAAAATTGTATATTAATAAAATATAAACGTCGTTTTATAGGTAGAATCCCATCTCTGAATGACTTTTGTCATATTTTCTCCTTGCAAAAAGATTAGTTCTTGAATACGAGGTGTAGCACTTAAATAACGAGGACGAAGCTGCTATAAAAAAATATGCATGTGCCACCGACAATCAGCTGTTTTCCCTAATGAAAATAGTACCTCTCGCATCTGTATTATAATTAACATTGGTTAGTTGGTTAGTTTAAGGGTGACCCCGCATCGGAGTGCCACATAGACCGCAAGTTGGGTCCGTTGTATTGCCCTAGAGCTCATTATATCGATTGACTTCCCCACCTAACCGAGATTTTTGTCAAAGATATTAATTCGTTTCCAGAATTTGATGAGAGATTCGATTTTCAGGTTCGAGAGTACTGAAAGATTGTCAATTGTTGGAGAGCCTAGAAGAACGAGTCGACTTCTGGCTAGACCGGGACAACTGCACAGCAAATGTCTGCTCGATACTTCCTCATCTTCGTCCTCGCAGTATCTGCACAGGTCGTTTTGAGGAACCCCGAGCCGACGTGCGTGAGTGCCCAAAAGGCAGTGGCCGGCGATAAGAAATATTATATTACTTAGTTCGTGTTTCGAAAGACTTATGTGCTTGGACAGAAATCTCGTTAAGAGATAAGAGAAAGGATCGAACCACATCTGAGTGGGTATAAGAGGAGCTGAGTGCTCGAACGGCCGCTTGACTGTCAGTGAAAAAGTGGATATCCTCTAGTGATATTCTCTTTTCTAAGATAGTTTTCGCAGCATACCAGATAGCGCATACTTCCGCTTGGAATACACTACAGTAGTCGGGTAATCTAAAAGCAATAATTAACATTAATGAGTGATTCAAGAAATATGTCCATCTTTTTTTATGTGTTTTTAATTTGTTTCGTTCTATTCTTTTTTCGTTTTTGTTTGTTAGTTTCTAACGTCTTTCTTTTTTTTAATATGTATGTATATATATATATTTTTTTTTTTCAATTTTTCTTTTAATATATGTATATTTTTTTTTCAAATTTTTTTCATAATCTTTTTTTATAATTTTTTTTTATAATTTTTGTTTTAATAATTTTTTTATTGTTTTTTTATATTTTTTTTTTGTAATTTTTACTATAATTTTTTTTTATAGTTTTTTTATAATTTTTTTTACACATTTTTTTATAATTTTTTTTATATTTTTTTTTTTATAATTTTTTTTATAATTTTTTTTTATGTTTTTTTTATAATTTCTTATAATTTTTTTTTTTTAAATTTTTTTCATAATTTTATTTTAATAATTTTTTTATAATTTGTTTTTATAATTTGTTTTTATAATTTTTTTTTATAATTTTTTTTAATTGTTTTTTTTTTCTAAATTTTTGTTTTTTCAACTTTTTTTAATTTTTGTTTTTTTTTTAACTTTTTTAATTTTTTTTTTTAATTTTTGTTTTTTCAACTTTTTTAACTTTTTTTTTTAATTTTTGTTTCTTTAACTTTTTTTTTAATTTTTGTTTTTTTATTTTTTATGTGTTTATTTCGTTTCATTTTTTTTTTTTTTGGAGCAATCAGTTGGTGCCACAACCTTTGACCAACTGAGGCACCGTCCAACCGTTTTATAAAAATGGTCGTTCTGCAAGAAATGCTTTCGCGTATTGCGCACTGACCTACGCGGCACATTTTCGCTTAAACGGATACGTTAACAAGTAAAACTGCCGCATTTGGGGTGACGAAGATCCACATAAGACCACATAATGATGATCTTGTGTTACTTCAGAAGATCATCAAGGGAGGAAAGCGATTTAGGAGGCCGAAATGTTGGTGTTCTTCGTGAATTTTTTTGAACAAGGAGAGAATAATCAGAAATTTTTTAAACTTGGAGGGTATTTTATTCATATTTTTAAGTACGTAAGTAAAATTTTTTCAAACCATATCCGCCGGAAATAGTGGCGTTAGGATTGAATAAAGAATACTTTGAACAAAATTTATAACGATTGGTCGATAACTTTTTGAGCTAGAGTGCCCACCAGTTGAAAAAAGTAGTTTTGAGAAAAACGTCGTTCTAACTAACGCGCTCTACGGTGCGGGAATAATGCGAATTTCGCTTTAAATTTTTTACCAGATATTCTTGAGTAGTTATATGTACTAACAATTTATGCAATAAAAAAATCGACTTTTTGATAAGTCTAAACTGGTTGCCCCCCTTAATACTCAGCAACCCGGATATCTCAAAGATCGACTTATGTTTTCAAAATCTTTACGCTCGCTAAGCTTAGCACCGATGAAATACAGTTTTTTTTTGTGACTGAACGTCAATACTTAGTTCTGTCCGACTTTGGAATAATTTACTGCTAAAAATGAAAAGTATAAAAGAGAACTTGCGCCTTAGAAATGAATTGATTCGTTGCTGTGCCGAATATTGCTGAATGTACTCAAATAATTTCCACTCTTTAAATCCAATCAATCCCCCCTCCCTCTACTACTGCTACTACTTTGTTATCTTTTCTTTAATACCACCTACAACTTCATCTTTTTTACTGATACTGCTGTTTTATTACTACTGTAATTTTAATTTTGATTTTATTGTTAATTATTGTAATCTAGAATTTAAATATATAATCCATTCTGGGGGTCAATCACTGTGAAACTAATCTATGGTTGTATGTTTTATTTAGATAAAATAAAATAAATACCACAACAACAAAAAAAATCATGCATTCACAACGAGTCACTGTTGGGTGTGATTTTTAGCTGGCAAATCCATCAGACCGCACTTCTTCGAAAATGATTGCCGATGACGCTGTTAATGTTGAATGTTAATGGGAATGGTGACATAAAACACCTTTCATGACCTAAACCATAATAAATTGTAATAAATAAATAATTCTCAGGGACTATCAGGCAAGGTGGTGAAGCAAAGTGGGTTTAATTTTTTGGCAAACTTTTTTTTTATTTCTAGCCAGAAAAAGCAATGTAAAATTCATGTAAAACTGCGCATTTGAAGCCAAACTCATAAATTAAACACGTGGAATGATGCGAGAAGTAGGTAAACATTTTTTGTAAATTTTCTTCTTTGTAAATTGTTTTCAAAAAATAAATTGAAATTGAAATTATTGAAAGATTATGAAAAATTTTGTAATCTTGTATTACCAGAATTTATTTCATCTTAATCCTCCTCCCTTTGGACAGCTTTTTTTAAAATCCAGATCTGGACTTTTTTCGTCCTGTTAGGGGGGCCTTTTTTAAAGGTTATATTCATAAATTGATAGAAAATTAAATTTTAGGAAGCTACTTGGAATCTCAGTTCTTAGCTCTAATAGAAATATGTTAAATTCACGTGTAAAATCGGAAAAAGGTACCCAACGGAGAGTTAATACTACGTTCAGTTATGCACCTGAGTTGAGGTAATTGAGTTTTTAATTCAGATAACGAATTTGGTGTTCCCACACATTCCATTAGGCTTATTCCATTTCATAGTTGAAACTATTGGGATTTTGTTTGTCAACATAGAACAAATTTAAGAAATTTAGCTTTAAAATAAAACTTAGAGAATTAAACTGTATCTCTGCTTAGATGTGCCCATTTTACCGTTGGCTGTGAAGGAGCCTCACTCACTATGGCCGCAAATTGAGGAAAATATCTGTATTAACCACATTCCGACCCAGCCTTCTCTTTTTTACCTATTTTTTGTGCAATTTTAAAAGAATTTGATAGTTTAAACAACATTTTTTTTAGTTCATTCAACATCAATTTGAATTTTTTAAGAAATTACGTCTTTCCATCAAATATATTTTTCTCTTTTTAATGAGAGGCAACTTTCACATGGTTGAATGCGGAATCTGACAAAATTTGTGCGTAATTAAAGATTGAAGGGTGAATTGAGCTCAAATAAAGCCTTAATTGTCTTACTTTCTTATTTTATTTCTTATTCTAAATTTCGCAATTTTGGTGCATGTGTGAACGCTGCATAACAGGCCTTATCGTAAAACCGCATGCGCTTAATAATCGGAATCGAAAAAAAAATATTATTTAAAAAGCACTAAAAAGAAATTTTCACATAATATTGTAAATCGTTAGGTACATACGAGTACTCTCAAAATAAATATAATATATTTTTTTATTGTAGATGTTTCGACGATTTTTTTTTTCAAATTTTCATTTTTGTTTGAAACTTTGTTAAAATGATTTTAATTTTTTTATTTTTCTCCCCTTTTTACTGGTGCAACACATTATAATGCATGGCATGGTAACGGGCCTACATATGTATATATGTAAGTATGTATATATGTAGCACACAGCAGTGGCAGCTGTCAAATTAATATGCAACACAGCAAAGAGACATGCAGCAACAATCGTAAATGCAACAAAAATCAGTAACTGCAACAACAACAACAACAGCAATATCAGTCAGCCGGCAACAGACAGCAGCCGACAACCGCAACAAAATACCATACATATACATAAATTGAAGGGAAACTGGCATTGCTGTTGTTATAGGCTTCTCATATCTCAGACGTCATCCAGCCCTGACTTCCTATTCCTACAACATTGCACGGAGTATTTGCATGCGCACTACTCATGTATGCACGTACAATTTGTAAACATATGTACATACGTACATTCAATCGCATATATTGCATTGCTTCCTGATCCACTTAAGGTGACTCGCACGCAGACTAAACCACAGAGACATGAAAAAGTAACCACAAAAACTACTCTTTATTGTTTATATGACTACTACCGTTATTGTTGTTGTTGTCGTTGTTATTGTTGTCACATATCTGAAGAAAAATCTGCATAACTAAGACTTTGGTGACTTTCGTTTGCATTACGAACTGGGAGAGCATATGGGAGGAAGAGGGTATTTATGAGTGAATGAAATACTTTGAGATATGCACGTCCAAGTCTGCTCTCTGTGAATATGAGAAAAAGGTTTTTTCTTATATCTTTGAGTATCAAGCGATGAAAATTCAATCCAAATTTTTTTTAAGATTTAATTACTGTCGCTAACCTGCGAGAAAATGAATGATAAATGAATGATGATTTTAACTAAAATAAAAGTAGACAAAACATTAAAATAAGAATGCAATTTAACAACAAAATAGTTTACAAATTATGTACGGCAAAAAAAGGCAGGGTCCAGTAGAATACGAATCCAAACCCTCTTCGTCAAGGAAAATAATCACGGAATACAAATTAGCGGAAAATTAATCACTCAATCGGAAGACTTATAATTTCACGTCAATCACATTTGACACTTGACAAAGAGACAAGCAATGGAGTGCATAAAAGTTAAAATAAAGATTTCCATCACTTAAAATAACTCCTTTTTTTTCATTTAGCAAAAAAGTTAGTCAAACGCCAAATAGATGATTTTGGAACAACTTATACAAAGCAGCACCACTGGTAGCAGAATCCAAAACGAATGCCCAAGCAGCTTAAAGGTATATGATTACGGGACTCGCTGATCGACGATCAATTGATTGAATCCCTGCTATATTTAAGAAATGTAAACCAAAGTGGTAAGAAATGGTTCTCACTTAAAAAAAAAACATAAAAATATTTTAATTATTTTACCATCCACATTAATAACTATGACGCTAACTAATGGAAAAATTATGAAAACTTGTATGAAAGGTATGAAAGGAAGACGCGTTTTCGCCATTGTTAAAAGGGAGGTGAGACTTATAGGCCACATGTCACATGTGAGGCCTTGTCTTCTTTGGAAATGGAGACCGCTCTTGCCATAGGGCATCCTCTCAATATGTGGCAAAGCAAGTCTTATAGATATTTGTGAGAGTTGCACTTAGAAAGCCACAGCCCACTAGTAAATAAATAGGAAAAACACCATGAATTTCTGGAGTTTTGCGCGGTTGGAAAGACTTATTTTCCGCACCTTACCCTTTTCAAGACTTATGAAAAAACCAGTGTTTCATTGAATCGTCATAGCAACTGAGCTCAAGGCGATTGATTGCGGAGTTCTCATTCTAAAAAAAAACATTCAATTTCCAAAATTGCTTGTTTTCTCTTCAAAAAATTAAATTCTATCACATTACCCATAGAAAGGTCTATATACGATAGATCTCTGATTCAGAAAATAAAACTACTTCTACTTATGGATAAACAGTGAAACCTCTCTTGGGCGGACACTCGCAGTCAGTTAGCTTTTGTCTGTCCAAGGGAGATATCCACTCAAAGGAGAGTAACTTCAACCGATATATAAGATTTGGTATAATGTCCACTTAATAGAGGAGGTGTCCGTTAGGAGAGGTTACACTGTAATCAACTTAAAGAAGCATTTCGTAAACAAGATTTTTAAGCTAATATTTTGAGCTTAAGCAACCAATTATTCACAGCCGTAATTTTTTTATGCGAGCAACTTTATAGAACTATACAGGCCGCGACAAAACAAAAGCAGCTCAATATGTTGACTAATTTGGACGATTTTACTTTTTATTTTCGCTTTTTTCGAATTTTTTTACTAGAAAAGTATATAAAAGTATACCACTCATTGTATAACAGAAACCATATACAGCCAAAAATCACAATTTAAACAAATGTTATAAAAATTCCACAAACAGTTTGCCACAATCCCACGGTTTTTAGAATTTCGCGAAATATTTGTACCAGATTTATAAAAATTCGATATATTTTCGTCAAAATTTTAAACTTTTTAATAAGAACTTTTATTTAATTTAAAATTTAGAGCATGCAGTTTTATAGTTTATTCAATTTTAGTATAATAAAGTGCTACTCTGAATTTGCTAAAAAATTTAGTTGATTTTTGAGAATTTTTTTCTTCCATACAAAGTCAAGAGTATTTCATAATGAGCAAAAGCGCAACACAAAGAGGGCAAATAGTTATAAAAAATGAACGAGAATTCTGCGCCACTTCAAACTTACACTTTGTTATTCTAAATTTCAATGGGTTGTAAAACTGCATACGCGAAATGTTTCTTAAAATTCCTATTAGTTAACTTTGAGTTAAATTAAGTTTGAATTTTTTTTGTAAATGTATCGAATTTTTATGAATCTCGTAATAATAAACTGTGATTTATATGAGATTTATTGTAGAATGAGCTATGCTTTAATAAAAAAAAATATGTGAATTAATAAAAATCAATAGAACACTTAAAAAAACTGGTCAAAATATTGCGATTCTATTATTTGGTCCATAGGTGTAGCTATTATAATTCCTCACCCACCCCACCTTTACCATAATTTGATTATAAATATTTTGCTGTACTCACTTAAATCCTTTTTCGTCATCAATGCCATTGACAATGCCATTAGTATTTGTTACTTGGTCGTCTTTCTTTAGGCCGTTTGTGTCAAACGGAGAATTGGCCTTTTCCTTTTCGTCGTGTGACTGAAATGAAGCAAGAAAAAAAAGTAAATAAAATATGCAAGGTATGAAATGCAAGTGCAAAGAATAAAACAAATAGCGAAGGTTGTCAAAATCCAAGAATTTCAGTTATATAAATCAAAAGTAAACGTTAAGAGCCATTCATAATTAAGCGCAAAAGAACTGACATCCTGGCATTTGCAAATTATTATGGCAAATGCATGGGAGTACATTTATGGCAGCACAGGTAATTTAAAAATGCCACGCTGTCAGCTCTTTTTAATTTAATTACGAACTGCACTAATGCTTATTTGCTTTTATGATTTCAAGGGTGTTGCCCTCATAGACATTATTCAACTGCTCGAAATTGTTAATGCACTCAATCTTCGTGTTTTGAAGCATAATCGTTTTTGCAGTAGTCTGTCAGAATGTCGTATTTTAATTATCAACGACTACCCTAATTTGGCAGTGTCCGACTTCTTCTTGTAAAATTGCTAGAGGGAAATTTTTTTTTTTTTGAATGTACAAGCTATCCAAAAGACGTAAAGCCGATACATAGATGGCTTGGGTTCCAAAGTGAACGATTGTGTCTCTTCACTTCACTGCGAGAAATCTTCAGCCTTCTCCCTAAATCCACGGCGACCTTCTTTAGCACCTGGACCAACCAGGTCAAACTGCAATTAAAGGTGAAAATCGATGATACATCAATACCGAGCCCCATACACTAATAAAAAACCTAAAATTGTTGGGGTCACCTTCCACAGTTTGCTCTCCATCTCAGCGCACACAAACGCAATTGCCCCTAAGGCCTAATACCGCAACAATTTCCTCAAGTCGTTAGCTGGTAGCACTTAGGGCAAAGTCAAAGAAATGACGCTGACAACATTTACAGCAATTGGCCGGTCGGTTCTGAATTACGCTGCATTCGTCTGGACGCCTGGCACTAGTGATTCGCAGTAGATAAATCTATCTTCAGACCTGCCAAAATACTGTAATCAGAACAGCCACGGGATGCCTCCTGATGTTTCCCCTGCAACATCGCCACAAGGAGGCTTCTATGCTGCCAGTTATAGAGCACAGTACTCAGGAAGCGATTCCTTCTGAACTGCTACTACTGATATCTCGTCTACAGGCAGTTACTAGTGGATGAGTCACCTTCCAGACGTGTCAGGAGGCATCTCTTCGATTTTACTGACAAGATCCAGCACCAAAAACGGGTACAACTACCGGATCAGACAAATTACAGACAGACATTAATCGGCATTCACCGGGAGTCTTTTACCACCTTTCTAAACTCCCGACCCCAGAATGCCATCTTGGTAGTCCAACCACCAAGCATAACAGAAGCAAAGCTTCAGCTGCCTCGTGAGACAATTACGTTCCAGATATTGTAGCAGGTTAAACTACTACCTACCCAAAATTGGCCGCAACATACTCAACAATATCCGGCATGTTCCGCACAACATTAACTACTTATTCAAATACGCCCTTAAATTCAATAACTTAACAGCCCTCTAACTTTGGACTCACCCAAACTAAAAAGCATGTTTCTTAGGCCTACTGCTGAGCTGAGATAGACGATGACGACCGGAGAAGCTTGATAGTGGAGCTATACGAACAACAGCAGCCAGTTGTAAGCTGCATTTAAAATGGTCCCCATTTGCGCAGTCTTTTCTTTAAAGTTTTTGTTTTTCAAATTTATTTGAGATAAGTTAATCTGTTATGGCAAGTGTTCTGGGCATTCATGGCTCAGACATTTCTATAGATCTTAACGCCTTTACTCAACTTTGCCTTTGTTTGAGAGAAGGCTTCTATTTATATAATTTTTTTCTAAATAAAACACAGCATAAATGAATGAGTTGATGGAGATTTGTACTTTGACCTTGGGATATTTTGTGCCAGAAGCACAGCCAACATTATCGCCAGCGTTACTCCTGCCAAACGAGCTATAATGACACTTTTCTCGAAAGAAGGCGAGACACTCATTTCCAATGTGAAAGTATGTGCGCGTGCTTTGCCTAGGTAATGAAAACTTGAGGGTCATACAATTGTGCAACGCTTTTCTATTCCCACAATAGAACACATTTCAGATTCCCAATGCCAGAGAGGAGCAAATCTTGCTTACAACACTGCACTTGCTTTATTTTTGACCAGGGAAGAACACAAAAATGGTCCAGAAAACCCGGAGATCGATTGTGTTCCGCCATTAGAAGTTCTTGTGCTTACATTTCCGTTTAAATTTTGGTGTTCATTTATGATTATTATGAAAGGATTTAACACTGCGACCTGAAAGGTCTATTGTGCCCTCTTCATGGATTCAGAGTATTTCTCTAAGCTCAACTTCCTCAATAAATGTTAGTATTCTACCGGAACGACAGCAGCATTCCCCGTACCTGTATGGGCTTGTATGCTGCTACAACAACAACAACAGCTCAGGTGTTTATCTCGCTGTTGTTCATTTAAGCAAATGTTTGCATAACCGAACAGCTACTAAATAACATTTTGCGTTTGTAAAGAAGAATAGGGTTTTGTACTTTAACCAAGGATATGGGGTGTTGACATCTTAGACACGAGAATGAAAAATAAACCGAAATTTAAATGCAATAATAAACTCCATAAATTAAATATAAAAAAATAATAAAAGAAAATAATACAAAATCGCAAGCAATTCATAGAATTCTATTAAATGAAAGATTGCGAAAAATAGGGTACTTGGTGTCAAATGACAAAAGACACAAAACTTTGCAAAGCTCACAATAAATATCAGGGCCAATCGATTGGTTTTGCTTCAGAAGGCGATGAAAACACAAAATCCATTAAAGATATTTTACAGCAATAAATAAAAAACAGTTTGCGCAAATAAAAAACAGCAAAAGACCGTTGTGGTCTTCAGAAAGACTACGTCAAAGTACCTATAAAATTTTGCTTAGTTTTATATTTTTACATGCATGTATGTTTGCAAGTATATACATACATACACAGTTAGATATGTATATATGTATTTTTTAACCAGTTTACTCACTACTTTCCAAGTGGATAATAGAATAAGCAAACCCAGTTGGCTGCTGCTTTCATCATTAAGTTGTATTGTCCGCCTTGAGGCGACGACGGAATGAAGTCGCAGAGTAAGAAAAAGCTCAGCAAATGAAATTGAAAAGCACACACAGAGCCAAGGACAGAAGTGCGGACAACTTGTAGAATAAAAGGAAAGCAATTGAAAATCAATGGATAATAGATACCAAAGTAGTAGAGCCCGAAGTAATGCGAGCTCATGCGTATGGTTGTGAAGAGGCGCTTATGTAAGGAAGGCGCTTATGTAGGTACATGCGAGTTAAAAATGTGATGCATCCCATAGACTTTTTTTATTTATATTTAGTACGTTTTGTTTAAAAAGTATCGCAAATTTCTCATTTAAACGAAGCGGCGCTGTGAGATATTGTCAGTCTTTTTTTTTTTTTTGGGTAGGGTTAGGTTGGTGCATCTAGTAGTTTTTGCGATATTACTTTATCAGTTAGTGTATGCGAAATAGATTTGTAAACCAGCCATTATTTAGTGCATTCTTCGGATTACTTTGTCGAATTTGGTGTGCAGAATTGACTTCCAAGGAAAAAGCCATTGTCATTATTATATAGTCAAAATATACTGGTCAGCCTTCGATGAGGCACAAAGAGTTTAAAATGGACCTTACTGAAGTTGATTATGTGGGCTTGCCTCGTTCTCGTCGTCCATTCACCTCTGTGACTGATGAAAGTTATGACAAAGTTAAGAAAATTATACTCGAAGATCGTCTCAAAGAAGCGCATTATTTGCGCTGTGTTGAGGATAAGACGAGTTGAGGCGTGGCTTGTGTTGAAAATGCTAAATTTTTTGCAAAAACAGTTTCGCATTAATGCCGATAAAAAAAGAGCTTTATTAGGACCAAAAAGTCTTCGAGACTACAATATCATTAAAGATGACGTGATAACAGAGTCAATAATCATCGTAATGGTGCTTGAGGTGGTGTGAAGAGTTCACAGAAGTAGCTGAAGACGGAAACAAATTCGTTCGAAGCGTTATTTGGCTATTATAATTGATTTCGATGGTTACTTTATCTCCTCATCTTATAAAAACGACGCCCCAAAATACTACAATAATATCTACGAGAGTAGTATGAAAAGTCAGTGCAAAAAAAACTACTTAATTGTTGTTTATTTTTTACATAGACTCCTTTTAGGCTTATACACATCGTCGAACGCTGTTCTAGTTTGTTAATCCCTTTAGAATAATAAGATTTGTCCAAGTCTGAAAAATAACGATTCGTTTCTGCAATCGCCTCCTCATTTGAATAAAATCTTTTCCCGCCAACCATTACTTCAAATTGGGGAACAAATAGTCTGAGTGAGCCAAGTCTGGAGGACTGGTGAGATGTGAAACGAGTTGGAACCCTCCATTAATTTTGCGACCACAGGTGCTAAGTCGTGAGCTGGTGCGTTGTCGTGATGGAAAAGGAAAATCACTCGACTTCCTCGGTTCAAGCAAATGCCAAACACAAAGCAACAGACCGATCTGGCTGAAACTTGGTGTGTGTTCTTCCAAGAGATGCTAATAACTGTTAACGAGGATTGATCACGACCATCATGCCACATACCGTGAGATTGAGGCATCCTTGGGTATTGAAATAGCCGACGAACATCAATAAGATTTCGGTAGTAAAAAAGGCTAAAAATCGCCCTGAAAACGCAATTGGGCAAAGTGCTCCGAAAATTAGTTCAAATGAATGTAAAAGTGTATTAATCATCATGGAGAATATTTTGGAAAGCAATCACCAACATTAATTTTTCCATTGTGAGGCCAGAAAATTAATAGCAACCCTCGTAAAAAACAAATGAACGTTTAAGTAATGCGAAAAAGATGAAGAGGCGCAAATATGCAGCGGTAGAGGTAAATAGAGTTAGACATTTATTCTATATATAGAATATTTATGCGTGCAACTGTACGCTGCATCAAGCACACAGTGCCTCAGGCACGAAAATATTGAATGCACCCAGAGAATCTCAAAATGAAAGAATCAATTGTGTATGCAGAAACGAAACTTTGCTTATTTTTATATTTTAAAGTATTTTGCAAAAAAACTTACCTTGTCATTGTCATCAAATTTCAGACTTCGCAAACGCGGCTCAAGGCTGGAGAGTGGACTCTCCTTGTTAGTTGGTGAGCCACCTAAAACATATTCGACCATTTTTACACCCAAACCGCTGGTGGCATCACGAGGGCTGTAAAAGAGTAAAGAATTATATTCAGAAATAGTAAAAATGACTTTGTGTAATTCGCAAGCAGCGCATTGCCTACGAGATGTACCTATACCTATAAAAGCGGAATTGCAAAAAATAAATTAATAAAAATGCTCATCTTTTGAGACAAACCTAACCAATTATCGCGTCACTTTTGTTATTTTTTCATAAGAAACAAAGCGCCAGTCTACATTGATGAAAACCTGTGGCAATTAGATGGAACTAAGTCTGCTAAAATAAAAAAATGGGTAAGTCACTGCTTCGCAGCTAAGCGATTCTACCATTTCCTTCCCAAACTTTACTCGGCGAGATGGTGCACTGCAAGGAAAATCATTCAATGCTTTTTTAAAGCAAAATTAACTGGTGTTGCCTTTTACCACATACCGAATTTCAAAGTTATGAAAACCGAGACTGTGACGCATTTCATAGTTTAAACGTGAAAAACTTAAAATAAATAAAACAGGGCAAAGTGTCGCTGTGCGGTAGTCAGCCATCAGAACTCAAAATCATAAACTTTTAGCATAGTTTCTGTATACGCCTGGTACATATGCTTGAACTACCTCCTCTGAAGTAAAGAAGCATTTTTTTTTCAAAGCCTGCACTCACCTCAATATGCCCGCGTTGGTGCTCGTATTCGAATCTGGTGTTTGTGGAAAGGTGCGCGGACGCGGTGGTGCCAGAATATTTTCTCCTTGTGTAGACCAAGTCGAGTCCTTCCAAACTGGATGATCGCCGACGCCGGGTATATGCAGCGGATTTAGAGGACCACCGGTTACGCCACCCGAAGTGGTACCTTTGCCATCGGATTTCTCCCATAGCTTTTTGGCAGTGGATGTGGTGATCTGCAAGGAGTAGAAGAAAAAAGGAAATTAGTTTTATTCAAGTAAGCGAAATTAATTGTACAAAATGTGCTTTAGATGAAGATTGGATTGAGCACAAGTAATTATTATTATTTGTTCCAAAATTCTGCTGATTTTCTAGAATTCGTTAATTAACTGAAAATAATTGACAACTGAATTTGGATTTTGAATCTGCTTGGTTTTTTAATTTTTTATTTGTGTTATGTTTTCTTTGTTATTTTTTTTATTTTGTCATTTGCGAGCAATTATGAATGTTTTCAAAAACTCTGAGCTGTGAGCTTTACATCAAAAGATAGTGCAGCGAATTCCGATCAATTGGATGAATGCAAGTCACGGCCTCGCTGCTGGTGGTCATACAGGAATAGGAGCCTTCAGGAACATTAGAAAAATCAAGGAGAGGAGGCAACTTATTATGAAGAAGAAACGACTGGGCGTGCCTTGTTGAACTCAACCAGACAAAGTATAAATCAAGGATAGACTTCGGCGTTGAAAGTAGTTGATGTGGCAACAGAAGGAAAACCCAAATGCATCCATGTTTTTTTCTTTTCTATTCTTTTATCATTTTTTTTTTTTTTGTTCTACATTTTCTTTTCTCTTGTTTCTTTCTTTTCTTTACTTTTTCCCTTCTTCCCTTTTCCCATTTTTTCTTTTTTTTCTTGTTTTCTATTCTTTTTTTTCTATTCTTCATTTTTTCCTTTTTTCTTCTTTTTCTTTTTTTTTTCTTCTTTTTCTTTTTTTTCTCTTCTTTTTCCCCCGTTTTTCTTTCTTCTTTTTCCTTTTTTTCTTTTATTATTTTTTATTTTTTTTCCTTTTTATTTTTTGTTTTTTGTTTCTTCTTTTTTTCCTGTTTTTTTTTTTTTGTTTTTTTTTCTGTTCTTTTGATTTTTTCTGTTCTTTTTTCTTGTTCTCTTGGTTTTTTTTTGGTTCTTTTTTCTTCTAAGGTTACTAAGGTTTGTTCAACGATTGGGAATAGACGATGAAATTATTCGTGTTAATCGAAAAAGCAGACTCTGCTTTTATTTATTTGTAGTAAGAAGACCGAACCAATTAATTGAAAATTTTCTGAATTTTTTTTCTAAAAATATATTTTTTAATGCCCATTTTATTCGCGCATATCTTTTGAACCACTCACGTAAGCAAAAAAATTAGTTGTTCAATTCGTTAAGAAAAGTCTATATTTCGACAAAAGCATCATCAAAGTTTTAGTAAAGAACTAACTTACGTCATTGAAATGCTTACAATCTTTTACTAAGATTTGCTACTAAAATTTTGCTAATCGCAGTATCACTTTTGGAAGAAATAAAAAGGGTTTACTTGGTCAGGATTCCCTCTTCAAACTGCATCATTCGATTTTTGAAATTCAATAGTCGAAAAATTGATGTTTGCTAGCAAAATACCACTGAGCGATGTGCCTCTAGCATGCATACATACATATATTTTATAAAAAGAGATGTATTTCACAACGAAACTGCAGCTACTCATCGAAGAATCCACTTTTTGTGATTTTAGCTCTTCATTTCCTCAACTGAGAACATAAAACGGTTTAGGTGAGTTACCCCCCACTTGGTTGCCTTTAAATCGCTCATCGTTCTCACACTCATATGCCCACACATCTGTACATATTTCATGCATATATTATGATTTGATTACAAAAACTCATCTCAAACATTTTGCAAAATCATTTGACATATTTTATTTTGTGGTCTTTCTCAGTTGTGGTCGTCAATCAACTGCAACAACAAATATGAACTTTGCAACATAGTTTTAAAACGAAAAATCCAAATACTTTTAAACCCTTCACACTTCCGGCTTTCCGGCCTGTGTACGCAATCATCATCAACAGCACCAACAACTAAAACATCTAATCCAGTTAATGCATTATTTCCCTGCCGGACGCACCTAGTTTTTGCATGCAGCAGTCGCAGTCACTCAACAACATTCATTGATAAAGTCATTTAATTCATACATGCAGACGCAACAACAACAAAACATGCAAATAGACATACGCAAACACTCTATCAAAACCATATTTTCGCTCTCAAATCTGTTGCATGCATTTCAAATAGTATTCAGCGTTTTTTTTTTTTTTTTTTTTTTTTTTGTTGGGGTTCACAGTTCAGCCGTTTGCAGTTTATGGCATGAAATGACTGAAAGCATTGAAAACATTTTGAAAAGTTCAGCATAGATATTGCGCAAGCACTCGAACTCACACATACATTTGTGTGCAAAATAATTACCATATTTCAAAAATATATTTTTTTTTGTACTACATTTCTTTATGTTTTTATAAGTTATAAGTTTATTTTTTTAATACATTCTATAACAAAACCCATGTCACTCACATATCGAAACCTTCTACAAAAATCACAAAACTTGAACAAAGTCCAAAAAAAATACAACAAAAAAGTCCAACTTTTTCTTCAGAATTCTTAGAAAAATTCTGCGTATGCAGTTTTATAGCCCATTCAATATTAGTATAACAAAATGGAAGTTTCAAGTAGCTAAAAATGCTCACTGATTTTTGACAAATTTTTGCTGAAGTGTTTGAAATTGTGAAAAATCAACGAGAATTTTGAGCCACTTGAATTACGTTTTATTACACTAAAATTGAATGGCCTATAAATCTGTATACCCAGAAGGTTTCTAGGGCTTTGATTAAAGGGTTGAAAATTTTGATGGCAATTTTTTTTTTTTTTAATTAGTAAATTTTATACTAAGTAGTTTGGAGCTTTTACCATTAACTATATGGTTTTTGTTGTAAAATGTACTATACTTTTACAAAAACATTAGAAAAATGTATATAAAAAAATAGTTAAAACTTGGTAAATCGTCGCGCTACTATTATTTTGCACATAGATTTGCGTATGCATGCAGACACTTAAAAGCAAACACATCTGCAATGACAAATGAAGATCAAATGTGTCTATCCATACGAGCCGTTATTTTTAGTCCTCCTAATCCAGTGCCCAAGACCTTCACCCACTGAGCCATTGATTCATTGTGTGCCCGTCGTATGTGATGTGTGCAATAACCCTCATCTGTAGTGGAGAAGTGGTTAAAAATATTAAGAGATAATGATTGAGAGAGCTTGCAACCGAAAAAGAGAGGATCTAACATAGAATCATAGTTCCGCTTGAATAGCAATACCCCTGGAAGGACTGCATCCGAGCCAATCCACGTAGGTGAATTGAGTATGTCGGGAAGGCTACATTCACAGATTTACCGCACTGACTTGTGTTCAAATGTTTCTGGATAGATATTTTGTCTGCCGTTGCCTCGTTAAAAAAGCGGCTACCAAACGATGCTCAAATGTTTCTAGCCTGAGTTTCTCTCGAGGGCTCCAACAGCATTTTGCAATATCCAGACTGCCTGGGATTTAATAACAAAAATGCCTCAGTTCAAGGGGGTTAGGTTGTTTTGCTTCCGAAGTCATAAATATGAAACAAGAAAGATGATAGAAGTAAATATCCTTTTTTATAATAAACATTGGAAGATAGCAATCTTGCTGGCTAACTTATCGATAGCCTCGTTTCGTGAGGTCTCTCAATTACCAGCTACGTGCATATACGGAGAACTAATTGCAGTTGCTACTCATTAGAGCATAACATTGGTTTAAATTCGATCGTATAGCCAGAGTATAAATAACGGCCGAATTATTTCAAGCGCTAGCAAAATGATGGCCTTGAAAATAAGTTGGAGGCAACAGAAGATACTTCTACCTGAAAATTACTCGGAAAATCAAGCAGGTGGAATGATCATCTAAACTCAACGGCTTCAAGAAAACACCTGTCCTTAGCTCGATGCTCCATACCCCAACTCGAAACCGTCGATGTATTGGATGATTCCAAACAAATATATCCAGCCCTCCTATCCCAAAAGATATCAATGGAAGAAGAGTCATAAAAGGATAATGGAAGTATATGTCATGTCGTGGATAATTAGCTCGCTATTATTGGACCTAACGAAACTCTTTTAGCATTTTTTGCTTTGGATTCAGTTTATAGTCGAAGGCAATGGAAGTAGAGAGCCTGTCAGAAGCATATCAACATAATATCATACTTGCGTATAATACGCCAAGAATTTCTTACTATTCATTAGCAACATAAAATCTTTGTGGACTAGAATAAAACCTGAAAAATTACTTTACATTTACAGTAACACAGTTTTGCAACCATAAAGATGAAAATCAGTTTTCGAATAAAAACAAAACCAGAAGCGCAAATTCGCGTAAAGATAAGCGACTTCGCAGGTAAGTAGTGGTCGAGCAAGCTGACGGAAGGATAGCCACATAGACAATAGACAAACACACAAACGGTGGCGCATTGACTTCAGCTATGTAATCGCGTCGTGGGACAAAAAAATTTTAATCGCCAAAGTTGAGTTGTTGCAACAGTGAAATTGTAAGAATTGAACAATTCAGCAAGCGTCAGTCAGCAATGAAAAGCAAAAACAAAACAAAAGCAAGCAGTAAACACACAAAGGTTTCAAATGCATTTCTGCGCATGCACGAGAACACGAAACTGACGGACTGAACTGGACTGGTTGGTACTGATGAGTGGGGTAGGCAAGGTGCAATTATTTTCCTATATTCGTAGAATAGACGTCTGCTGGAATTTTAATAGGCATTTCAGTGTTGCTGTAGCTGGAACGAACAGCCAAGCTCTCAGCACCAAACCATCTGTCGCCAAGTCAACAGTGGTCAGTCATTCACTTAACCGACAGGCCAAGCAACTCAACAATTTTGTGTAAAGCCAACAACTACACTGGAATGGCAACAAAGCACAAGGTGAATGTGTATGAAAGTATGGATGAGTGCAAAATAAAATGTGTTAAGACGATAAAGACAGGAAAACTAGCAAAGAAAAAAACCAAACAGTAACGGAACCGAAAAAAGAACGTTTAAGCGGATTGCGGAAGGAGTTGGTGACAACAAATGCGATATACGCGAACGAGTAAATGAGGTAAAATCCCAAAACGGCGAGCGTTGCAGCCAGTCAATTTATCCACGTAATAGGAAAATGCAAATGTTTGTTGTTGCGTGCAACATGACAGTGTAGCACGAACTGAACGATGGGTTGGCGTTTTGGTGCGCCATTTGAACGGCAATAGAATTTTAGCGCGGCTAATCTCTTCTTTTTTTTGTGGTTTTATTTTCGAGTTACACGAAAGTGTGCGGATGGATGTGGATGGGAAAAATGCAGAATTAAATTCGTAATGGAAGCAAATTTAATTAAATTAAAACAAATCGTTTACCAATTCCAATGCACTTAATTAACAAATAGAATGTAAATAAGTAAATAAAATAAAATAGAATGTAAAATAATAAAATCAAATCATAGAAAAATATTAAAATATGATAATAAAAATAAAAGAAGGGAAATGGAAATACGGATAAAAGTAAAAATTAATAAAAAAATTAAATAAAAAATAAAAATAAATTAAAACTGAAATAAAAAAAAATAAAAAAAATAAAAATAAAAAAAATAAAAATAAAAACAATTTTAAAAATAAAAAAAATAAACACAGTTTTAAAAATAAAATAAATAAAAATAGTTTTACATATAAAAAAACTAGAATAATTTTAAAAACAAAAAAGAGAAAGATTATATGAAACAAAATGAAAGTAAAATACAATAAAAAATAGAATAAATAAATGAGAAAACATTCAGATACAAAATAAAATACAATGCGATAAATCAAATAAAATATAAAAAATTAACTAAAAATTAAATGTAAATAAAATAAATTTAAATAAAAACAAACTACAATTAAATTAAATAAAGCAAAACGGAAAAAAATTCAATTAAATGAGATGGAATGAAAATTAAAAATTTAAATTAAATTAAACAGGAAAACTTCAAATACATAACCAAATTAAATAAAAAAAAAAATAAGTAACATAAATGTAAAAAACAACAAATTAAACAATTATAAATTAAAAAACAGTATAATATAAATGAATAAGGAGTAAAACATGTAATAAGGTGTAAAAAAAATTTTTTTATTTAAAATACGCAAATTAACAATAAAAAAATTTAATTTAATTTAATTTAAAATTGAAAAAACTCAAATTAAGAATAAAAATATAAAATAAAAATACCCAAGTTCATAATAAAAATAAAGAAGAAGTAAAAAAATTGTAAAGAACAAATCAAAAGAAAAAAACACTAATAGGATGGGCAGGCATAGCTGAATCGACTCCTCTCATCATCTAAATATAATATAAAAACAAAAATTTCCAAATAAAATAAAATTAAACCAAAAACAATTAAATACATATGTAAATAAGGAGGTAAATAAAATTAGAAAGACCAAGATGTAAAAAAAAATTTTTTTAATTAAAAAAACTCAGATTAAGAGCAAAAAATAGAATAATAATACCCGAATTAAGAATAAACCTGATAAGCATAGGAAAAAACTAAAAAAAAATTAAACAACAAATTAAATTAAAAGATATCGAAAACACACAAATAGAACGGACATGCATCCCGCATGCATGCATTGCAAAACTTCCTATAGGGTGATTAATTTTGCGCCACCTTGAAACTATTCGTACTCATATTTATACTTATATTTATACTCGTACTCATATTCATATTCATCTTCATAATCATATTTACATTTACATATATTCACTCATACTCACATTCGTTTTCATCTTTATTCGTTTTCACATCTATACCTATTCATACATACTCATATTCACTCCCATATTCACTCTCATACTCATATTCATATTTATATCTACTCATACTTCTCACTCTCACTGATATTTATACCTATTCATACTCATAATTATACTCATACTCATTTTCACAATCACACTCAATTGCTTTTTCTACATACTCTTATTCCCATTCCTGTTTAAAATACAATAATTACTATGCTTCCTAGGTTTGCCGTAAATTGGCCAAACATAAAAATATTCATACTCATACTCATATTCATACTGATACTCATATTTATATTCATAATCATATTCACACTCTTTCTCATATTTATAGCTATTCATACTGACACTTGCACTCATATTCATATTGAATTCTCACTTTCTACATATTCTTATTCCCAGTCCTATTCCAAATACTATAATTACTATGCTTCTTAGGTTTGCCGTAAATTGACTAAACATAAAAATATTTACACTCATACTCATATTCATACTCCTACTCATACTCACACTCTTACTCATATTCATAGTCATACTCATACTCAGACTTGTGCTCATATTCATATTCAATTCCCATTTTTTACATATTCTTATTCACATTGATATTCCAAATAATTACTACGCATTTTAGAGCTTTCGTAAATTAATTAAACATAAAAATATAACTACGGTGGGTTTTATCACTTTTTAATTGACAATTAACAGTACCCAATAATCATAGATTTTATTCCAATAAAGAAGAACAAAGCGAAGTAAAAATAGTTAACATCTCTTGCTCCCTTCTATTCGGTTAGACAACCAACTAATCAAGCCAAAGCAAAATTACGAAATCCATTTATTAGCAATAATTCCTGAATAATTAGATTTAGCTTAGCGCCAGTAATTTATACATTCACTTGAATTGTGCAAAAAGCGCACACTTTGCTGCTAATCCATTAACCAGTAGTAAAAAAAAATCTGTTAAAATATGCAAAACCATAAACCTCTATATGAGTATGACCGGGTGGTCCTAATACTCGTATTGGTATATTTTTGCTACTGGAAATTTTTCGCGCCCAAGTTTTA
>JAYXIM010042572.1:0-12842 GCA_037575425.1 Anastrepha fraterculus
TGTAGCAGTATCTTTGCCCTGTCAGTGTTATGTAAATTACCGGTCGTCTTCGTCTAGCTCATCTAACGGTAGGCCCAGGAAACTGGCAGTTTCGACGGGTTGGGTCCAGAGGGAGAGGGGTGTTAGATGAGTGGGTTTGTTGGGGCATGTGAAAAGGTGGTTAGTGTCGTGCGGGGTGCCTTCACATGCTGGACATATGTTTAGTATGTCGGGGTCGATTCTGGATAAGTAGGAGTTTAACCTGCTACAATATCCAGAACGTAATTGTGCCAGGATTACGCGGGACTCTCGGGGAAGCTGGAGCTCTTCTTCTGCGATAGGTGGCGGTTGGACTCCGATAACGGCATTCGGGGGTCGGGAGCTTAGGAAGGTGGTGAGGGTCTCCCGATGGATGTCGTTAATTGTCTGTCTGTATACTGTCTGATCCTGGAGTGGTCTGTCTGTTTTGTCCAGGATCTCGTCCACGTAGTTGAGGAAATGTCTCCTGATGTGCCTGGGAGGTGGCTCAGGCTCGAGCAGGTGTCTGCATGGGTGAGGCCTGCGGTGACACCCAAGCAGAAACTGCTTGCCGAGCATTTTGTTGTGCTCCTTAACCGGGAGCATGTTAGCCTCATCGTGCAGGTGTTGAATCGAGGACATCAGGAGACATCCTGTCGCGGTCCTTATGGCAGTATTCTGGCAGGTCTGTAGCTTCGTCCACTGCGTATCACTGGTTCCAGGCGACCAGACAGGCGCGGCATAATTCAGAACCGGTCGGCCTATTGCTTTGAAAGTCGACAGCAACATTTCTTTGTCTTTGCCCCAAGTGCTGCCGGCAAGCGACTTGAGGACCTTGTTGCGATTCTGTACTTTCGTTGCAATAGCGGTTGTGTGCGCTGAGAAGGAGAGCAAGCTGTCGAAGGTGACTCCCAGAATTCTGGGATTGTTAACCGTCGGAATTGGTGTGTCGTCGACGTGCACCTGAAGTGGCAGCTTGACCTCCTTTGTCCAGGTTGTAAAAAGGGTCGCCGTGGATTTAGTGGGAGAAAGTGTTAAGTTTCTCGCAGTGAAGAAGCGAGAAAGGCGGGCGAGGTAGTCGTTTATCTTTGAGCATAGGCCATCAATGTCATTGCCCGACGCCATTATCGAGCAGTCGTCGGCGTATGAGACCAGTGAGACTCCCTCTGGTGGCTGGGGGAGTTTCGAAATATAGAAATTGAAAAGCAAGGGTGAAAGGACACCACCCTGCGGTACTCCTTGCTTTATTTTTCTCTGTTTGGAGGTTTGGTCTCGAAATATCACCGACGAGTGTCGACCACTCAGGTAGTTCGCGGTCCACCTCTTCAGCCCTGGCGGGAGTGTCGACTGTAAAATGTCATCTAGTAGCGTGGCGTGGCTGACTGTATCGAAAGCCTTTTGTAAGTCCAACGCTACTAGGACAGTCCTCTCGCAGGGGCGGTTTTGGTTAAGGCCGCGGTTTACCTGGGTGTTTATGACGGTGAGTGCCGTGGTGGTGCTGTGCACTCTACGGAAACCATGCTGGTGTTGGGCTGGAGTCAGGTGTTGTGTGAGGAGTGGGAGTAGAAGGGCTTCAAGTGTCTTCACTACTGGGGAAAGGAGAGTTATCGGACGATAAGACTCCCCTTGGTTGGCGGGTTTCCCAGGCTTCAGTAGTGGGACCACTCTCCCTAATTTCCACTTATCAGGAATAATGAGAGTGGCCAAGGACAGATTGAAGACCTTTGTGAGGTATTCTACTCCCAATGGACCCAGTTTCTTCAGCATCAGCATGTTTAGTCCGTCGGGGCCAATGGCTTTTGATGGTTTCATTCGTTTGATGGCCCCCTGAACCTCGTCTCTGGTGAAAGTAAGCGGTGCACTGTTGTAGGGCAGTTTGTGCAGCCGTCTGGTGGCACAACGCTTGGATCTGTCGACCGGAGGATGCAGTATAAATTGCCGGCTAAAGTAGCTCGCGCATCTCTTCGGGTCCGACGAAGTACGACCGTTAAAGGTGATATCCACCTTGTCGTTGTGCTTCGTCGGATTCGACAGGGACCTTACGGTGGACCAGAGCTTGCTCACACCAGATGTGAAGTTACAGGACTTCAGATGCTCTACCCATTTGGTCCGCTTGTGTTGGGTGACCAGTTGCCGGATCTCCAAATTGAGATCCTTTATACGAGGATCCCCGGGATCGGCCTGGCGTAGACGGTCACGCTCGTTTGCCATAACGGCTGCTTCGGCTGGGAAATTGGGACGTAATTCCCGGATCCGTCCAGCAGGTATGAAGCGAGCCGCGGCGGCTGTAATCGCCTTGCGGAGTGCGCGTTCGCCTTCGCGCACATCGGTGGGAGTGGGTAGGGCTGCGAAGATGTTCTCGGTAAATTCCGCGAATCTGGTCCAATCAGCTTTGTTAAAGTTGATGTATGACCGGTGATCCGCGGAAACAAAGTCGGCAGGTCTCTCGATCGAGATGATAATGGGCAAGTGGTCTGATGCAAGCGATAGCATAGGTCGCCAGGTTATGCTATTTATCAGACCAGCGCTAGCAATTGTTATGTCAGGCGAGCTGCTACAATTGCCCACTACCCTAGTGGGGGCGTCGTCGTTAACAGTGCTGAACGTCGAATCGTCTATCTGCTCTGCCAAAAGCTGTCCCCTACGATCATTTGGCAGGCTTGAATGCCAAAGATCGTGATGCGCGTTAAAGTCACCTACTACCAATCGGTTTTCTCCCCTGATGAGCGCACCAATATCGGGGAGATATCCTGCCGGGCAGCAGGTGACAGGGGGTATGTAAATATTATAGATTTCGAGCTCGGCATCGCCTGACCGGACAGCTATACCTTGACGTTCTAAGGTGCTGTCCCTGCGGTCGATGCCTTCATCAATAAGACGATACTGCACTGAATGGTGTACTATGAACGCTAGGCCACCACCGTTGTCTCGCTCGCGATCCTTTCGGTGCACGTTATAGCCGTCCCTGGTGATCAGGGGGGAGCTAGCGTGCAGTTTTGTCTCTTGGACCGCAGCTATCTTAATTCCGAACCGACTCATGAAGTCGACTATCTCGTCAATCTTACTCGTTAGTCCGTTGCAGTTCAGTTGCAAAAGCTTAAAGCTTCGCGGGAGGGTCGTCGTAATTCGGGGGTGAGGGATGCGTGATGTTGTCTGCGTTGGTCCTGCTGTGCGTTCCGCAAAATTGGTAAAGGCCTGATGTTGTCGGGTGGCCGCGCCACTGGGGGCGGTTGCGGGTGCAGAGCTCTGCAGCAGGGGGCAACGTAGTCACGTGTCCACTCACGGGTGGTGTGCAGGCCGGAGCACCTCCGAAAATGGCACCAGCCACTGCAAGAATTGCATTGAACTGTTGACAAGTTCCGAGGCACTACGGTCTGACACACGGAGCAGACTGTGCGGGGGACCAAGAGCTGCTGGTTTGTCCCCGCACTGGGGTAGGAGCAGGAGGGTTGTGGGTTCGAAAGGGAGTTGTGTTGCTCTTGGGGGCTCCTTACCGTGGAGGTGTTATTAGTGGCGGCAGTGTGAAGTGTGAAGTGGCGCAGTCGTTGGCCTTGGTTTACATTGTTACACAATCCATCAAACAATTGTCTTTTGCGCGCTAAGTTCGATTACCGTATTACCAGCAGTTTTGGTGATGCTTTCAAAACAGCAAACAACTAACGGCAAAATTGGCCCTCAGGTTAAGATAATCTTCTCACTTAGCCACGCAAAAACACGCAAAAATATTTGGCGATTCCCCTTCATACCTCCTACAACAGACTTTTGTAAGTCAACAGAGCTTCACTTCAATACATCCTTTACCACCATTTTTCCAACGAGAGAAGAAGGGGACAATGGGGTAATGGACAATAGAAGTGGAGTCAGATAAGTATACTGATGGTTCCAACCTCAATAAACTCATAGACGTAGGCTTTCACTCGGAGGAGATGAGAGCCAGCCTTTCCTTCCAGTTAACGGATCATTGACGCGTATTTCAAGCTAAAATTATGGCTATCAATGAAAGCCTGTTGGTTTTAAAGAAAAGTGTCCTCACCACAAGAGAAATAAATATATACTCAGATATCCAATCGGCTCTGAATATATTGTATAATATTGTATCGACGTTTTGACAGAACTAACACAAAACTTTACAATAAATCTGCTCTGGGTGCCGGCTCACGCAGATGAATCAGCGAGATTGGATACCACATTACTACTAATATACATTTTTAAAGGTATAAAATATTCAGAAGTACCAAATTATATATAATATTTTTCTAACAAGATTTTTTTTTGGGAGTAGTTATTTGGAGCAGCCCACATTTTTCTTTTCCATAGCGCTTTCTATGGTGCGTACGACTCTGAGTATTTGATCGGGTGTTGAATGATTTTTTCTGCAACCAAATTGATAAATGGGAATCAGACATTTATTTTCAATGACTGGCTGTAGACGTTTTAAAAGTTTTTTTTTTCAAAAAGCTACGGCATTACTGGTAACGGAGAAACTATTTTGGCACAGTGGTGAGAGAAAAATAAAGTCGTGGAAAATTGAGTCCGCAAGGGGCGCAAAATATTCAGGTGTTTATTGTTAATTACATTTATTGTTTTTAAAACACCAGTTCTTTTAACAAAGCTTTCTTGGCAGGATTTTTTATAGCAATTATCACTTGTACATTGTGACAAAAAAATTATAACATCGTAAGACAAAACTCACTTTTATTTCGAGTTTTCGAATATTTAAAATTTAAAAAGAGAAACTTTCAAAGCGACAACGTCCAATAAAATCATCTTAAATTGAATTATGGATATGAATTTCGAAAGCATTGCGAAAAATAGTTGTTTGCTTCTTTGTTCCGCTTTATCTATGACAAATAAACGCACTGACTCAAAATTGTAGTTTACCCCTAGTTGTTTTCTTTTTTTTTTTGGGTCGCTGCTCATAATGAACTTTTCAGTTTTTCATTTTTATTAAAGCGATTTTTTATTTAAAATACATGTAATTTGTTTTGTGGCGTTTTCTCGTTTCATAGAAACACCTACGAGTATTTGCTATGACCTTTTTCGCTCAAAAGTGGCAGAAACAAAATAACTGCCAAACCAAAATAGACAGCAAACTTAGGTGCGTGCGAACGGACGGCTAGACAGACTAAGGCTAAATATGCGTACTCAACTGGTAATTGTTAACCCTAAAGCAAATGAATAGAGCACATGTGCGTTGGTGTGTGTGAGCGAGTGCGTGCACTAAACCCCAACCCACCTTGAACTTTTCTACGGAGCGGCATTGCCGAGCCTCTGAGTATGAAATTAAAAATTACAAGTAATTACGCACACACACACATAGGTACAGACCGCGACAAACGATAGCACCTCAACATTTTGGTCAGCTTTGACTATTTTTGTTTTTGTTAATGCTCATAATTTGTTGAGTGAAAGTATAGCTTCGGCCATAGCTGAATGGGTTGATGTATGACTACCATTCGGTAGTGCCCGGGCTCGAAACTCATTGTGGGCATAAAACACCAAATAATACAAAAATGTTTTCCAAAAGCTTTCGCCCCTCGGCTGGAAATGGCAAACCTCCGAGTGCATTGCTGCCATGAAAAAGGTTCTCATAAAAAGCCAACTGCCGTTCGAAGCCGGTGCAAAACTGTAGGTCCCTCCATTTCTGGAAAAACATCCAGCCGCACACCACAAATAGGAGGAGAAGTTCGCTCAAATTGTTAGGTATTTGCCTAACTATAAATCCAAATCGCAAACTTTATGGAGAAATTAAAAAAAATTTACAAAAAAAGTATTAAAGGAAAAAAAGGCGCAATAGCTTGAATAAAAAAAATTACCAAAAATCCACTAAAAATATTTCAAATATTTCGTAAATATGATCACCCTAAACGAGTAGTAGACAAGTATAATAGAAGCAGATAAAATACGATAGCAAAACTTGTCTCATATTTACCCATGAGCTTTAAGAGTCCGCAAAGTTACGAACTTTTATTTAAAGATAATTAAAAAAAACACGATTTTCGCAACGCGGTCATCCAATAATCTTCGTACTCCAATAAAGCTCAACTATATATTTTACAAATAACTGCAGCAGCAAAGTTGCTGTGTCTCACTGCAAAGTGTTTGATTTATGCACAAAAACTTGATGCCAGTATACATATGTATGTATGTGCTTGCATTAGTTTGTATCGATGTGTGTATACACAGATGTTTGCTGGATACACCGATTTGCTTAATGAGTTTGATTCATAAACGACGCCGCTGTGCTTGTGCATGTATGTATGTATGTATATGAATCATGGGTTTTCCACACCAGCAACTATAACAATATGTTTGCATGCATGCATGTGTGCATATAAGATTATACACTTGTTTTTGCAATTAATTGTGCATTTAAATTTTTTCTGAATAGTTTCAAAAAACTGCAGCACAAGAAAGACCTGAAGTGATTCAGGCAATTGATTCGGCTGTACATTTTTTTTTGTTTTTTGCAGATAACTGAAATTGCCGTCATTGCAAACATTTCAGAGTTATGTTACATACTGTATGTAGTTAGTGTTTATACATAATATATATACATATACAGTCGAGTCCAAATTTGTACCACATTTCGGCATAACCGGAATAGTTACAGAATTAATCAGGTGTAGATACCGACGCTTTACAAACTCATGCCGTTCATACGGACTACGCCCCGGTTGGTGTTGTTGTAAGGGCATTAAACATTTCCCATAACAACTAGTGGAATACTACTGGATTGTATTGTCGTTCAATGGAAGGGGAATGTGGCTACTGTTCGGCTTCAATAATTATAAACAACGTTATTCTCAGTGAGGGTACTAAGATCGATAGTTTCTCAAAAACTAGAAAATTAACGCTTTGTGAGTGGTTGATGTGGTACTTATTTAGTTTTGCCCACTTTCAAGTTTCGATCTCTTTCGTGGTGCTAAACATTTTAGCATACATTTGCCTACATCTATTCGTTGCCGCTATGCCACCGTTATGTAGAAAAGTTGTAAAGCCGAATGCGCAGGGCATATATGTATGTGTGTATGTATGTATATATATTTTAATAACGATTGATGACATTTGTTTGTTTAGTCAACTGTAAAGGCTTCATATGAATCATACAATTTCCTGTAGTGCATACGGCATATCAATGTTCAAATTTCACTCTGCGCGACAAATCTTTCTGAAATAGTATAGAATATTCGATATTTGAATCTTTTCAATAGTAAATATGAATTTTGAGCAGCGACATTACTTATAAATTTAGGTAATCGATCACTCTTCAATGGGTTTTTAGCAAACGAAAATTTTGCATCATTCATTCCAACTGGAAACACGGCATTCGGCAAGCCAGCAGTCACCTCCACACTTTTCCAATATGTGTTAGGAATTTAATGAGACGAAATAATTGAAAAAAAATTATTAGCTGACGAGATCCTCTTCTTCTTCTACTTGATTGCCGTAATTACCGCTTAAGCGATTTTGGCCGAATTTTAACCTCAGCTGGGCACCCGGGTCTGGCCTTTTTTTGTCCTGTTCAAGGATCCTTTTTAAAAGGTTATATCTATAAATCGATAGAAAATTAAATTTTAGACAGCTGCCTTGAAGCTCAAGCCTTTAGCTATAGCCGTTAGCTATAATAGAAATAAGTTAATCCAAAGTCGGAAAAGGTTGTCCTGAACGTCAGGTGCACAAAGGAGTGCTAACAAAGCGCGCTAGTTGGACACGCCAAGTGAAGCCAAGTCCTTTTCCACCTGATCTTTCTAATGCAGATGAGGGATTACTCTTCCTCGTTCTCCCGACATCGAATACTTTCAGAGCCGGAGCATTTAGAACCATTCGGACGACGTGCCAGCAGAGCCGCTGAATCTTTATTCACTGCACTATGTCTATGTCGTCGAAAAGTTCACACTGCTCGTTGTTCCATCGCCTGCAATACTCGCCCTCGCCAACGTTCAAAGGTCCAAAAATATTCAACAGAATCTTTCTCTCAAACACTCCAAGGAACGCCTCATTGGATGTTGTCGTCGTCCAACCTTCTGATGATGAGAGCCTTGTAGATAATTAGTTTTGTTCGTCGAGAGAGGACTTTACTGCTCAGTTGCCTACTTAGTCCAAAGTAGCTCTTGTTGGCAAGAGAGATTATCCATTGGGTTTGAAGGTTCCCATTATTATCGGTGTTAAAGCTGGTTCCTAAATAAACGAAGACTCTTTCAACTACAAAATCATAACTATCAACAGTGGCATGAGGGACGTGGGTGCCGGTACGCGAATGCGCCGACTCTTTTTTGATGACAGGAAGTACTTCGCCTTGTCCTCAGCGATATCAAGAGCAAAATTTTCGCTATACAAAATTGTATGTTTTTTATCTATACAGTTCAATTATCAATAAATATTCATTCACAAAGAGTGACCAAAAAAGATATCGCATTGGTACTCGGAAACAAGCGTGTATTGATTGTCAAATGGGTATTGTATACCATCCCAGTTAAATGGAAGTGCCAAATTGATTAAAGTTGTCATTAAAGCAATCAAGAAAATTGATTTGAGTTTGGCATAGTGTCAAGTCGCCGTTGTTCCAATATCAACATGCAGAATTATATTCTGCCCTACTTTTCGTGCAATTCTTATGTTGCGAAAAAAATTCAAAGAAATTTGAGATTGACTATGGAGTAATTGCTTTTACGAAAATAATAATAAAAACCAAACATTTTTTTACAAATCAGTTAAAAACAAAAAAAGGTTCATTTGCGGACTATTAACAGCTTTATTTGATTAAAGTAAACATATTAATGTAATGGATATGAATCTGAGCGCAAAATAAAAAACAATATTTTAGTATGTATGCAGGTGCATTTTATATATGCATCTATTGAATTTACCGGCAATTTCTGAGAATATGCGGTATAGGGAACAGAATACAGTTTCCGATAACAAAACTTTCCACGCAAATGACACATTAGCCATTGAATGATAAATTCTTAAAAAAATATTAAGTTAATTTGCACACATTTGAAAATCCATTTAACAGTGAAGCAACGTTGACAAGTGGCGATAATAGCAGAAAGTGCAACTTAATTAGAGAAAGAAATCACTTCGGCAATAGCAGCGAATGGGGTTATTTTCCTCCTACATTGTGCATGTGGATGTTACAGGGATCGCTTCCGTTGCATGCAATAGTCATACATATGTATACCATATACATACATACATACACACCCTGTGTCAAATGTACTTGTTGTAAGCTACCTCACAATTAGTATGAGCCGCAGACCCAACTAGTCAAGCAAACGCCTTTCCCCATACAAGCAACTGGTATTTTTTGCATAGCGAGCTGTCACTTGTCAGATTTCAATCAGAAATATGCCAGTCTCATCCCAGTTCAAAATAGACAAAAACATACTAGTCCAATTATGGACCAAAAGCACTCATTTGCGATTAAAAAGGGCGATTGAAAGATAAAACAATTACATGAATATACAATAAAATCCTTTTTATTAAGTAGTTAGTTAGTTTTGTTCTTTATTTTAAAAAGATAATTACATATGGAAGTACAAGGTGGCGCAAAATTAACCATGCAATTATGTTTTTGAATCATTTTTTCACTGGATAAAAAAATAATTTTGAGTGTTGGAAATCTTTATTTGACCTTAACGCGCTCCGCTACTTATCTGTTGGTATACCGCAGCTGCTTAGTTCACAAGTGTCAAATATGACTGACACCAGATGCTAAAATTAGAAGTTTCCGATAGGGTTATTAATTTTGCGTCACAGCCGGTGAAAAAACCAACGGAAGGCGTTAATAAGTTGAATAAAAGCCGACAGATGAACTGGATATATCTGACATATCTACTGATAATGGCATTTTTGGTCAAGTCCGCAATAAACGTACACGCATCTTATCAAGCAGCTATGTTTAATTGCGGAATTGTTTTTATTTTTTCTTAAGGGGTTAGGGGTAGTCAGAATTTTCAAAAAATTGGATTTTTTTTTTTTTTCATTATTGTATGAAAATTTGAAGTGAATCCGACAAATATACATATATGTATATGTGTATATATATAATTGTCACGTACACCCTCTTTGAGTGTTCGGCCGAGCTAATCCTCCTATTTGTGGTGTGCGTCTTGATGTTGTTCCACAAATGGAGAGACCTACGGTGCTCGGGCGCTCCGGTTATCGATAGCAAAACTTTAAATGCGTTTTTCTCAAAACTATGTTTTTTGAACTGGTGATCACTGTAACTTAAAAACCGCTTGGTAGATTTCTATAAAACTTTATTCTGCTTTTGAAAAACATAAAAAACACGTGCCTGATCGAAGGATTTTTGTTTTTTTAAATTTCGATTTTTTTTAAGCAACTAATTGTCGGTTTTTTTCTTGAAAATCTGAAAGATATTTCCTGAGGCCGCCATATTGTTAATTTTGAAAAAAATGCTTCGATCAGGCACAAGATTATCTATTAATAAAACTAATTTCTCTTGTCCGATTGATTTTAGATGATTCTGGTGAAACGGGCTCCACAAAAACAGCGATAACTTTTACAATTATTTTTTTTTTTTCTCGAAATTTTGCTCAAGTCAAGTCGAAACATGATGTTTTATTTTATAATCTGTTTTATAAATACTTATGTAAAATAGGTTTTATTATTATTTTTTTCCGGGTTTTATGCGAATATTTTTGATGTACTTTCATCTTACACGATTTTTTAATGTTGTGGATCATATTCCCAAATTGTCATGTCTGTTTTATACGATGTTTTTTTTTGCACGTTTTTCTAAGGAAAATATCTACCTGTGTAAAAAGAGAGTTGGGTTTATATGTATAAATATATATGTAATGGCTTACAAGATACCGAAATAAAAGGTTGAAGTAAATTGAAATTTCATGCCTATTTTATTTGATGTAAATATTCTGGTATCTGCACAAATCTGGTATTTTTGGGACTAGTTCGATTTCAGTCAGGGAATTCTAGTTGCAAACTAGTACATATTTTTTCTGACTAATTTGGTGTTTCACATTTATGTATGTACATACCCGTACTTATGTAGCTATCAAAACTTGTACAAAGGCGCTATTTATTCACATACGAACAAGAGTGATATTCTGTACGCCGTGTTATATGAGCACAGATTATGCATGTGTGTGTGTGTATATTTACATATGCAATAGTTCAATTTCGAACACGTGATTGCGCAAAATAAACACGTCACCAATCAGCTTGCCATTATTTCAACATTTACAAAAGCATCAAAGTACCGAAACTTCATGAAAGGAATATGACAAGTAAATAAAACCATTGGTGTGATCAGTCCCACTTGCGAATTGACATCATTCATCATAAATCAGTTATAGTGTTTTCTTTAGTCGAAAGAAATGCCACGTCATTACCTGTATAAGGAAACATTGCGAAAATATTGCCATACCGCTTGGGAAAATGTTGTATATTTCATATGATAATATAGATCATAGAAAAGAAGAGAGTTATTCCAACGCACCAATTTGGCTTTCGAAAAAATCACTCCACTATCGACCAAGTTCACAGGGTTGTTAGAACCATAGAGTGTGCGATAGAGGAAAACAAAGTCTGCGCAGCGGTGTTCCTTGACGTCTCGCAGGCGTTTGACAAAGTTTGGCATACGGGCTTACTCCACAAACTAAAATTGATTTTGCCCAGGAATTATTGCGAAATCCTCTCTTCCTACCTTGATGGCAGATACTTTCGTGTCAGATTTGACAACGCCTATTCATCATTGCAAAAAGCACGCGCGGGGGTACCTCAAGGAAGCATCCTAGGCCCTCTCTTGTACCTCTTGTATACGTACGACTTACCGGTTCACGAGCAACACGTTACCGCAACCTTTGCAGATGACACGGCTATCCTAGCAGTTGGAGAAGTGATAGAGACTACAACGACGAAATTGCAATCAGCGGTGAGTTCTATTGCAACATGGGCAAAAAAATGGCGTATCAAATTAAATAATTCCAAATCAGTTCACATTATATTCGGCCTGAAAAAAACAATTTACAAGCCAGTCTACATAAACAGCGTAAATATACCGTACGTCAACGAGGCAAAATATCTTGGTATAACCCTTGATGCTAAACTGCGCTGCAAGGCGCATGCCAAGAAAAAGCGTGAAGAGCTGGAATTAAAAACAAAAAACCTTCTTTATCTTATTGGCAGACACTCTATTCTGTCAACAAACAAAAAACTACTGCTATATAATCAAATTCTCAAACCGGTCTGGACGTATGGCATTCAGCTATGGGGATGCTCAAGCGAGTCTTGCATGACTATTATCCAACGATTCCAAAATAAAGTGTTGCGCAACATCGTCAATGCTCCATACTATGTGAGAAATCTCGACCTCCATCGTGATCTTGGTATCTTACCCATCACTGACGTGGCGAAAAAGTACCTCACAGACAACGTTTAAGTACACATGTCAACGCTGAAGCATTGGCTTTGCTTCAGCCAAATACTCATCGTCGGCGGCTCAAGCGTAAAACAGTTTTAGACCAGATGGGCACCCAGTAGTAGCTATACCTTATATATTTATACATTCATAATGAATTTATGAATATTGAGGCCTCTTAGTTTTTTCCTTTTTTAATATATATGTATGTTCAATAAAAATTGCTCGTTAGTATCTTTTCGTTGTACTAGTTGTAATTTCTAAACGTTATTCTGTTTATACTTTAAGAAGCGTTAATAAAAAAAAAAAAAAAAACAATATGATAATAGAAAAATGTATGAAGAGTCTTTCAGGCCGCCTAGATGTCAGTAGAGAGTAATTTCTAGACGGTACCTCTTTTATGTATGAAAATGATCGATATTTAACCCTTTTTTCAGGA